>PXIH01S0040937.1:0-10754 GCA_003024985.2 Euperipatoides rowelli
TGTAATTGTTAATATACCTTGCTTGAAGCAAAATACCATTATATACTTACAAGAATACACCAATATAATCCCTTTATGATAAGAAATAAAATAATATATTCCTCTCTTGTGTAAAATACAGAATAAGGGTTAAAATATACACTTAGTCTTAAATAATGTGTGTGGGGTTTATGCTTTACTTTTCAAAATGTGTGTAAGATGTCTCTAGATTGCTACTTCCTTCCAATAAACAAAAGGGTGGTGTTATCTGTATAGTTATCTATTCACTTTTTCTTCTAGAGAATGGGATAATCAGCTTGACTGTCTCCTCAAAGCTTCTGCGGTTTTAAGATAGACTCAGGGGCAGAGGGGATTGCACAATATTATTAATCTGCTGATCTATTCCAAGAAAGGGTGAAATATACTAACAGCCTTTCTAATATTTAAAATATATCCCTGACTTATGTAAATGTAAAATAATACCAACTTACTAATTATTATTTTTACAGGAACAGGCTGAAATATAAGCATTAAATAAAATTTAATAAATAATTGTTATCAGAATTTTCTGAATAACTCGACAGGAAGCTTATAGAAGACCTGAATCCAATTAAAAATAATGAACTCATTCCTCAGTTTTGCTAAGAGAAACAAAACCTACCAGGTCTACTTTGTCACACATCCAATGGAAAGATCAAATGGCGAGACAAAACAATGAAAAATGGTAATAACATTTTTTAAAACAAATGATTAAAAAAATGAAAATTTTGTTTGTGAGTTGAAGTGATTATGACTTCAAAATAAAGAAAAACACTTAAGCTTAAGTGAATGAAAATTTATCGTAAGCGTTTATTCACAATTTTACCTCAGCTTGTGATTGAAACATTATAAAAATGTATAGGCTATAAATTGTTCAAATAAATGGACAACAAAAAGATAAACAAACATTACTCTCTCACAATCTAGGATAACAACTCGTTTCCAAATTATGAATAATAAAAAAAAAGGAAGAAAAATAAAATATTGTTGCTTAAAAAATGTTTTTTTTTTTTTTTTTTTAGAACAAAAAAACAACGGAAATAATAAACATAACTAAGGGTCACTTCTGACAAAAATTGAACTAAAATTTTAAATGATTGTTAATTCAAAATAAAAAATAAAAATCTGTTAGCCTCTCTCTGGATTGTGATGGACAATTTACAAAAAAAAAAAAAAAGCTTACAACAAGGAATAATAAAAATTTGTGTGGAATTTTGCAATGTTTCTACCATTTAATAAAGAAAGGAAATTGCATATTTAATTTGTAAATAGCTGCTTTATTTTTTTATTATTTGTATTTGTGCTTACCACTTTTCAATATTTAAAAAGTTATTATTTTTACCATTAATATCTTATTTTATTTCAAATATATTTTTTTTTGTCATGTGTTTATTAGCTTTCAATATGTTAAGTTTGACATGATTTATGCGTGGAAAAAATCATTCATAATTTGAATATGTATGCAGATGAATAAATTATAGATCGCCAAACATTGCCAAAGATAATAATAATAATTGTCCTATATAACATGTAGTCCTCCCTCAATTTACATAAATTGAGGTAGCACTACATATTATCTAAGAAAATTATTATATAGATGACATAAATATAAAATATTAAATAATAGTGAATACAACAAACATTATCATATAGACTATTACATTCACCATCACCGGAGTTATCATCATCGAGTGCATTCTCTGAAGCTGAGGTCCACACTCATGGATCGTCAAATAATTTTATATCATATCTACATCTAAATGTTTCCAGTACAGCTTCCACAAATGCAGGATATTTATGTGGAAAGAGATAAAAGAAAGACTATAGTTGATTTGCTTCCTGACTTTTCCATTTTCAGCCACAACACATTAGAGCAGCTCAAATTATTATCACCTTGTGTCATGCTACCAATATTTATCAAACAATCCAGTAAATTATTGTTGTGTTGATCAGGCTGTCATTATTTAGGGTTGCCATATGCCCAAAGTGGAAATCCAGGACAGTAAACTGTTGGGGATTTGGGGGGGGGGGTATTCTGGGAGCATTTAGCCACCCTCAACAGAGTCAAGGGGCAGAGACATGCTAGGGAATAAACCTCCTGGGTTTTTTTTAAATTGTTTAGTTAAGTTTTATGCACTCTAATGCAAAATTCACAGTCTATTATGTTCTACGGAAAGTAGAGCAATGTTTAAATAATTAATAACACTTTAATTTCAGTGTTTATAAAAATCAGGCCATTTACAGGACACCTCAGCCTCTTTATTCCAACTGAAAAATAAATAAATTAATGACATATTAACAATTTGAGACATTTATATTAATTTTGTGATTGATATAATATTATAGATTAGATTAAAATTAACTATTGTGGAAGCATTACAATTAATTCAGTTGTCTTGATTTTTGTTGTACCAATCATATCTTTTGTTGCTGATTGGTTATCTTTAGCTGTTTACGATTTTTTCTTGTGAATGTATAAATATCTCTACAGGTCATATTGCTGAACTTATACTGTATCATCCATATGGTCTTTATGGAGGACATCAGCAATCTAGTTATTTTATCAGTCCACTGTGCAATTCATCAAAAAGAATATACTGTATGTTCCACATTTGCATTAATGTTTGGAATAGGAAAACAGAACTCTATTTGTTAAACAATTGATTGATGTATATTGTCATATTGATTGATTTAAATGTTTATTTTCATTCCTTTTATTGTATAATGTTTTTTTAAATAAATAAAAAAAACATAACAAAAATTGCAATAGGCAAATATTTAAGAATACAGGATTTTGGCATGATTATTGCAGTCTTTCCAGGACAAGTTTTTTAATGCTCAATCCTGGATTTCCAGGACATATGGTAACACTATCATCATGTTACCCAAATAGTAGCATCATTTTGGGTATATTGTTACAGTTATTTGTGTTTGTTGCATAATTGGTTAATATCATTATTGTGAATTTGAAAGCAATAAATGTAAATTGGTTTGAAAAATTTGCAGGGTCTATCACTAAACAGCATTAAATTAAAAACACTATTATTAAGAATTTCTGTAAATATTTGACAAAACAGTATTAAATTAGCAGTTTTATTAAGGATTTCTGTAAATACTTGATATGATTAACTTGCTTCATTTATAATTAATACAAGTAAAATCATGTTTGGGGCTAGATTCCGTTATCTGCACACCTACATAATAAACATTAGGATTCACGTGACAACTAAAATGTAGCAGCGTGTGAAATTATAACTTTTACTTGCTGATTTATATGCTTTACAGTCCTAACCTTACCATAACCCTGAACCCAAGGATAATCTATAGGTGAAATAACCTTTTGCTGACCAGAAACTAGATAATTTCACTTACTACCATCAGCCTTATTAGTGGGCAGATGACATAACCTGACCCATGATTGCTTGACCATAAATATTGTAGTCATCCCAAAGTATAACATCTATAACTAATGAATGATCACTATTTTTCTGTTTGAGATATGAGGCGATGAGCATTTTACATTAAAAATGAGAAGAATGAAGACCAGTGGTGTAGATAGAGCTGGGCCTACCCGGGCCTGACCTGGGTAAATCGTACTTGGGCACGGGCAGCCCAACACATGACAGGTATATTATAAAATCAAAAATAATAGTTTAAATAATNACATATTTGAGCTTATTGGTAACCCATTAATGTTTATTTTCTAAGCTCAAGCAAAATAATACATGAATGTTTGATGACACTTTCTGATTCCAAATTCAGAACAGCTTTAAACATTTCATCACTTTATGTCAAATAGGTTTACTTCATTTTTCGTCAATAATTTATACATTAAAATGGCATTCGTCATCATTCTCACACTTTTTTTCGACTGTCCTGCATGAAGTAATTAAATTAGCTTCTAGAAATGCAAAATTGTACTTTGTCAAAGAAGAATAGATGTAAGTGTTGCTGACAGATATGTACAGCTTGCAAATTTAATTATCTTAGTTTTTCTTTACATTTTATGAAATGTGTTTGGGAATTGCTAAGTTGTAAACATAATAATTTTTAACTGATAAATTTTTTAGTGTAAAGTTTTTAGGATTATTTCAGAATAATGGTAAACTTTTTTTTTTTTTATACCACCATCTCTCTTATTTCCTCAGCCAATGATTAAATATAATCTAGAATCATATTTACATTTAGTAAAATATGTGCCTGTGTAGGACACATTATTATTTTTTAAAAAATAAAAAAATTAAAGAACACAAATTTGTTGGGTGCCATCTAGAATTTAGATTTGTATAAAGAAATAATTAATAGGCTACTTAGTACTTTTTAACTCCTTATCTACCCCCTCTTGTAGATTGATTACTTTTATAAATAAAATCTGATTGTATATCATCTGAATTATTAGTAATTAAAATACACTTCACCATTTCAATCCTCCTAAATTATTTTGAAATCAAAAGGAAAGCCATATTTTTTAACAACATAATAGAAAATCTGTTTTTGTTTTACATCTTGCATTTCCTGCAACTATTATTTCTACTGGTTAATACAAATTAGTAAATAGAAAAAAAATTGTAATTTTTCATACCAAAAATCCAACTTTGAATTCTTAGATGATATAAGGCTTAAAATAGGTTTGTGAATTCGGAATCTCAGATCGTTAACTGAAGCCATCTGAATCTGTTATTGTCTACATTATCTTTATAAAAATAAAATTGGTCATAACGATTGAAAGATTATAGCACATGTAAAGTAAACTAATTATTATGAATGCCTGTTATTTCTGCATGATATAGTACAAGTTTCAAGCAGTACATATTTTGTAGCTTCTTTTGTGTTTCAAATTAACACCAAGAACACAGATCAACACTATTGTACATTAGCATTCTATGGGGATATAGTACAAAACCCATTATATATATAAAATGAGTATAATGACAAAAAAAAGTGATTTTATTTAGTACTGCTAGATTATTTTAAGTACTAAGCATCCTAGAATTACTAAATAAAATCTCTTTCTTACAATATTGTAAGGGTATGCTTAATAAGAAAACATTATAATGGTTATCAATAAATTAGTTATACAAAGTATTATAACATTTTTAGAAATATTTCATGCACTTACAGGAAGATAAGGATAGTGTAGTACCCCAGAAAACCATAATGTCCGTGGTTCAACTTCTAAAGCAGGCACTTCTCATTTATTTTTCAAAAGTTGATTTATTTTCTTATATATAATTTTTTTAATTGAATGAATGAATCTTTTTTAATATGGAAAATTTGTATTATACAAGACCTGGTTGAGACCCAAAGAACTTTGTGTAATTCTCAACGTTTCTTAAATTATTTTTCCAAATTTCTTGGTTTAAAACAAAACAGTTTTATTTAAAATGGATAAATTTGTGGTTAAATCAAAGCGAAATGAGATATTATTGGTAACAGTGAATTAGGAGCGAGTACACCAGCGATGATGGCCTTCCTCCCCCCTCCCGGTGATTACTATTTTGGCCGATTTTATTGAGGTGAAATTCTTTGGGGCCTGGGCCCTGACATTAAAACTTGTCTAGCTATGCCGCTGATGGAGTCTGAACTAACCACTTTATTCTAATATCCTAATTAAGGAGAAATGGAAAACAAATGTCATGTGATATCTGATTTCAGCACTCCTCTTTGTGCATAATGAAAAAATAAAGAACAGGATCAAAAATATTGTTTTTGTTATTACTATTTAATAATTTAAATTTTGGAAATAAATCGGATTTGAAAAACAATTCATGCTCATGATCTATAATTATAATTTATCTGCCAAAGTGTTAACATTTATAATAGTAACAATCTGTTAATTATAATGCAACTAAGAGTTTCCATTATAATATATGGAAAATTCTTCTCACTATTTATATGATTTAACTTATCTATGCTATTTATATATTTATAAAGGATTGCTTGTGACAATAATAAATTATTTGAAAGAATTTGTATCTGGACAACACACTCAGGGAGCAGAGCATAAACTATTCTTTATCTTGCAGCTTCAGCTTTCTAAAGAAACTTAATTATTGTGCAAATCAAACAAAATCTCTGTTGCATGTCTTACATCAAATATTTTCCTTCTTCAACAGCTTCAATTTAAAACAAAACTAATTATTCTAACACACATGATCATAATAAGTATATTATACATACTTTCACATTTTTCTTTATAAAATTATCTAACTTGAATTTGCATAAACATGTGCTTAAAGTAATTATATATGGTTGTGTGTGTGTGTGTGTGTGTATGTATATATATATATATATATATATATATATATATACATACAGTATATATATATATATACAGGTTTGGTCTGGGATAGTGGTAAGGGTAAGTATTTAAACCTAGGGTGAGTATATAATTAACCTTCTCTCGGCTAGCTCTTCCTGTGTCCCTATCAGACTAGCCTGTAATGCATAAGTGTAAGAGGTGATGAGGGGAGGTCTCTTCTCTTGAGAGGGGCAGCTGAAATAAAGACTGGGATAATAATATATACAACCAAAGTATAGGAGAATATTCAGAAGGGTTTATTATGTTATTTGACAATAAATGTCTGCACTGGAATGATAATTAAATGAATATACAGTACTCTATATGAGAACTAATATCTCATCATGTGGGAGATGTACATTATAACAAACAAAGAACTCTTCATCCAACCAAAAAATATCTTCTGCGCTATATCCTAAAAAAATGTCTATAATATTGATGTCTGTTAGAGGAAGTTGGGCTCTGGGCCAAAATGACAAACCGGCATGTCCAGAATGGGTATCAACTACATCAGATACTTGTAATAACCATATGTTGATATTGTTTGAATGACTTAAGTTATTATGAATTTCCTTTTGGTGGGTGAAGCCAATGAAACCAATCCTGTTTGTTAAGAGAAGCTATTGTTATTATAGACAGGAGTGAAAAAAATTTGAGTTCTATCATTTTTTGCTTCCACTTCTGGTTTCTGGCAAGTTTGTGATCACTAGTTAATTGTGTAATGTCTTCTAGCATTTCATAAGTGTTTTTTTTTTTTTTTTTTCCAGTGAAAGGACTCATTAAAGTATTTTCTATTTGTGTAAGAACAAATTTGCCAATTGTTCTATGTTAGGATGGGATACTAAAAAATGTGTGTTTAGTTTTTTTTTATGGGAAAAACTTTATTTTATTTTATTAACTGAGCCAATCATCTAGTATCTTGAAATTTTCATCGCTACCCTTTTCCATTTTTAAAAAAGTGTTTTAAATAATTTTTTGATTCCTTAACACGTTTGCTGCGGAAGCAAATTTGAAATACTCCGCTATACGCTATATGTGGAATAGGTTTTTCTTATAAAATGCATTTAGATATTATATCTTTATATAAATATTTAATATTAATTATTATGAAGTGTGGTGTAGTTTTTAGGCTGCGTCTCAGATCTGAGTCAGCCGCATATTGCTAATATTTTTAGTATTGTGTGCAGAAAGACTCGGATCCGAGTCACACATTTATACAAATTATTATGTCAAAGTATTCTGTTTTTTATCAGGAATTAAAATATATAAACAGAAATGATTTCCAACAAATATTTTTTTTTAATGATTTTTTTTTTTCTAAATGTCAAATTCATTATGATCGTATTTACAGTATATCCATATATTTAAAAATCTATAACAGATAGTTAAAAACTTAAGTAGTCATTTTTGTTCTATTTTTTGTCAGGAATTTTAATATTTAAAAAAAAAAATTCCAACAAACATATTTTTTTTTTTTTATGAATTTTTTCTTAAAGTCGGCTAAAAAAAAAAAGCCAGTTCATCTTAGATTTTCCATTGTTGTTTCTTTGTCGTTAAGATAGGATTATTTGTTTTTTATTTTTGAAATCTGCATTAAATTCTAATTTTAAAAATGTATAAATTTATTCCTAAATGTTTTATAATATTGTATTACGCTACCTGAAATTCAAAATTTCAGTATCACTTGATAAATTTTGAAAATAAAATCCCTGTGACCCCAAAACTAAAGAAAATTTCAAAAGATACAGAAATATGTTTTTTTTTATTTCCTATTTTATGTGCCTAAATGCTAAAAAATATGTTTAACACTGTTGCCCAATTCATATTTGCATTTTGAAGGTTGGACTCGAAGTCGAGTCATCAGAATATTGTGAAAGTCAGCGTTGACTCGGATTTGAGTCATACACAGCGAACATGTTAAGTATGGATGTACTGGAATCCATTTATGTTTTACTGTCAGGTTTTACCTTTCTACTTTTTTTAATTAGTTTGTCCACCTGTTCCTCTAAGGGATTGTCTTCATGATGCAGTGTGTCATGATTGGGCTCTTTGTCTAGCTTAGACCATTCTTCTATGGATTCTTCTGTCTCCCTTATTGGAGGAGACTTGGATGGAAACAAATTCTCATTGTGTTATGATATAAGTGTCCAAAACTTATGTGTGACATCCTCATTTAATTATTTCTCCACTTTGTTAAGCTATAGTTTCTGAATTTCTGGTGTGATTATACCACTCAGGTGTGGTCTTTCTTTTGCTTTAGTGATGTTAGTTTTTTGTTTAGTGAGAGTAGAACTATATGTTTTTGTGTTAGGTATAGTAGTCTAATGGGTTTTTCTGCATCTTCCTGCCTTTAAGTACTTTAATATAATATCTACTTATTTGTTTGCCTTTCTTCAACAAGGGTGAATGTTCACCTAGATTACATTGCATAAAAATTACCTTTTTAGTTTTGTTTGGGTTAAGCCCTTTGTGGTGTTGTGTTCATGCAGTGCTGGGTGTGTATAAGGAATGATTTCATCTCTATCTTTATCAATGATGTGCTCTTGTTCATTTTCTGGGTAAGTAGGTGAATCAAAGTATGTTACCTGTGGGACCATTGGCATTTTTTTATGTTAGAAATTACTGTATGTTACAATTTTTTTGTGTATGGAAATGTGACCCGCACAAGAAACATTTTGGCCCTAGTGCTGTCAGTTACAAGTCATATGCAGTGCCCACAATGTAAATTAAAATTGTGTCTGGAATTGTAATTTCTTTGTACTTTTGACAAGTTATTTCTTTCGTCTGAAACTAAAAGCCATTTTTAAATCTGGCTGGCCGATGCTGGGATCATTCTTAGAAAGGGATAAACAGATTTTCTAATGGCTTACATGCATCAATGATAAGAGAGTCCATAACTAAATAAATATGTCACTTACCAAGAGCCTCAATGCAAGTTGTTAGAAAAGATGTTTAAATATCTGCCCTAAATCCATATGTTTCTTCATACCAGGTTCTCAGTCATGACTGAAGTTTTGACAAAAACCAGCTTATATTTTTGGTCTCTGGGTTCTCTTTCTATAAAAGAAATGGAACTATTTCCTGTTATCTTGGATATGGCCCATGCATATGACTCCAGAGAGACTCCATTGATTGATTCACTAAACTCCACATATTTGTTGGCATGAAACATTTATGTATGAGACCTGTTATTTTTTGGTTCCTTGGTAGTGTACATTATGAGTTAATATAGTGTTAGAGCATGCACTTCATGGCACTGTGAACTAAAGTATTGTCAGAAGACTACAATTTGGGATTCTTTGTTAATATGACAGATTATAGAAACTCTGTTGATTGTTGCAAAATTTTTCCTTAGTGGTGTCAAGATTTCTCAATGGTGTAGCAAAAGAAGAATATTCTTTAGGTAATTTGTGTGAAGAAATAATTTGATTATTTGAAAAACAGACCAAGCTATCTAAATGCTGAGATTGAAGACAGTTTTTAAGGTTGTCTGAAATGTATAAAGCTGGAGCAGGTTTTAATAAACAAGGAAGAAACTATGGTTTCCCATTCTAAAAGAGGAGCTATAGTTTCCTTCTTGTTGATTAACCAATCAGGAAAATTTTGGTCCAGACGTCTATCTTGTTCTTGTTGGAAGGTCTTCTTTACATAGTTGAAGGCATCAACAGTTTGTGGTGTTACCACCTAGGATTCAGCTGGGGTCAGCAACAGATGTATGGTCCTACTTGAGGCCCTTTCTTCTTCAGAGGTTATCAATGCAGTTGGTTACTGTCCAGATATGTGTGACTGAGTGTCCATATGGTCATAAGTTTCACATTAATAAGCTTCAGCTTTAATGATGGATTAAATTCCAAATTCTGGACTATGTGTCTGTAAATATCATATTGAGATGTTTGAAAATCTTGATGACCAAATCACCAAGTACAGAATGGGAAGATAAAATAAATCCATATCCAAGGTCAGAAATTGGGTAAATGCTTGGATGCATAGGACCTTAAGGTGTTTAACAATGTCCTTGGAATAGCACCACATGCCTAGCTTGAACTGAAACTGCCCAAGGACTTGCTGTTGCAGCTTCATGAAACTGTCGTTGGGTAGAGTATATAGCTGATTTCCACTGGCAAAAAGTTTATTTTTTTTTAAAAATTGGATGCCAGACTATTCTGTAAGGTTAAAGCAGGCCCTCATAATATGAATATTGAAGCACTCCTGCAGGCCTATATCCAAAAAAAAAAAGATTCATTTTGGTAAAGTTAAGAGGTTTATATTATTACTTCTAGAAAGAAGTAATAGTATAAAATCGAAAACAGGAGCTCTGTAAAGAGGTGTTGCCTATTTGACAGTCATTTTCTATCTATATTTTGATCTGCTCATATATCTATATATCTGTCTATCTATCTATCTACCTATAAATACATCTATCCATCTGTCTTTC
>PXIH01S0041010.1:0-12562 GCA_003024985.2 Euperipatoides rowelli
AATCTTGAAATCCTCATCAAAAATTATTTATTTTACATGTTATTATTACATTATATTAGTAAATCTTTGAAAGTACCCAGCATTGAACCTTTTCTAGCGAATATTTTTTTTTAGCTGTAATTAGGTAATTAATATTATGTGCTAAGAAAAATTATTATCTTATTAAAAGATTAAGCCAGAAATTGGTACAGTAGGAATAATAATCACCTGCTGGGCAAAGTTAACCAATCTTTGAACATGTTAATATTAAATTGATTTTTCAAATTTTTCATTTATAAAATTCTGATTAAAATTATTGGAAAAATAAACACTGTTTAAGTTGATTTATTTAAGTTTATTTTATACAATAGGTTTAGGTTATAGACTTATTGATTAACCTTATCAATGTTTATGTTTTTATTTTATTTATTTTAACTAGCAATTTATTCTAGTTATTTGAATTTAAAGTTTAGAAAGGATTGAGAACCTTGTAAAAAAAAAATTACTTTAGTTGAAATGGAAAAAAATGTTTGCTTTCAAAATCTGTTCATGAAACTAGATAGTTCCAGGTTTGGTTTGAAACAACTTAGATTTAATTTTTTTTCTAATTTTAGTCCATGATTTTAACAATTTATAACTTCTATTTTCCATTTCTTTCTTGAGGTCAAAATTATTAGGTTATTCATAGTACCGTACAATAAGTCTTGACTATAATTCATGGGCCATCAATAAATCATATTTTATTTGCTGTTTACTCAAATATTTTAGGTAAGGGGAATTAAAAAGCATCTTGATTGTGGTCTGGCATTTTGCTCCACAATCAACTGAAACCAACCAAATTAATATGCATGGAAAGTTAGCTAAATTAAGTCAAATATAATTTACAATAAAAACATGATGTTTGTAGAATTATTTTCTGTAATTGGATTTATTGTAGAGAACCATCTTCTCTTATAGTTCAAATGTAAAGGATATGAAACATTCTAAATACAGTTTATTTAAATATTCATTTAGTGAATGGAAAACAAAAGCCACAATGATTGGTCAAATGGAAGTCCAAGTGAAAGGAATGAAACAGACATGGGAAGACAAAGAAAAAAGGCTTTCAGAAGAAAGGGATAGGGCCATTGAAGCAGCTGGGTATATATTGTCAATAAATAATCTTGTTCTTTGCCTAGATCTTGAGGCTTTAATTAAAATAATTTATATAAATAATATTTTATTTTATTTTCAGAATTGCCCTTCAAAAATTGCGTTCCCAAAATGAAGCTTTCAATAAACAACTAGAGGCGATACAACAAGAATATCAAGCTCAAATATCTACACTAAATGAAGAGAAGCAACATGAAATTAGAGAAGCTAATAAACGGGTAAATTATTACGTTCACTACATGATGACAAAAATATTACTGTCAAATAATGTTCATCATCTTGATTAAATTTAGTGGAACATTTTTCGTATGCAGGTCACATGATATATAAAATTAAGTATTATGGATAAAATTAATTCTAGATTTTTCTTGCCTCATATAATTCTGGTTATGAATTTTTAAAGAAATCAAAACTGCTAAAATGTGAATCATTTTCTTCATCGCTAACTAAATGTTTCTAAAATAATTCTATGTTTTGTTCATTAAAATAAAAATTAAACCTTTCTTTTTTTTCCCCCTTCAGAATTCTGTTTCGTAATTAAAAATGAAATCATTGACTTAAAATTGTAAGCAAATTGAAAGATATTAAAATAAACATTTGAAATTATAGACATTTCTATCTAATGACAAATAAAAGATTTAATTGGTTTAAAAATACCAAATTGCTTTGTCATTTCTGTTTCAAAAATTATTTTATAATTTTAAAAAGAACCCCATTCTTAAATTACGCTAAAATTTATTTTTGCTTCTGTCCCTGACACAGACCTCAGAAAAAAGTCAAAACTGATTTATGAACCCACTGTAGCCTACTAACTAGTACCCATTTTAAAGTACCGGTATTAAAAAAACAAAATACAAACAAACATCACAATTTATAAAAATGGTGCTTTAGTTGCCTGATTTCATTAGAATTGACTAAGAAAAAAAAAATCTATGTGTCGATTTATACATTTTTGATGGCAAGCAATGCAATAAATGTGGTCTCTTCAATGCAGAATAAATACTTTCTCACTAATTATTATATAGTAATTAATTATCTTATAGCTATACATAATGAGCGACTGTCAAATAATGCATGATGTCAAAATATTATGGTGAAATTCAGTTTTTATTTAACTATTTTATAGATGATATGTGATGATATTTCTTTAGTTAGGCTAAATTACGTTAGGTTAAATCAAGTCACTGTTCTGTTTTGTGTTTTATAGGAAATAGTTTTGTTGAGAATGTGATCAGAACCATGATCAATAATGTAGGCAAGTGATTTATTCTATCAATCAATCAATGCATATTAGTATTATCTTGACTTGCAAAAATACATTATTTGTCTAATATAGAATAAGATAAAGATTATGACAACTGAAAACATAAAAATAAATTTAGATTAGAAGTAAACAAACTAAAATGAATCAATATTCAAATGCAAAAATAGATACCCAATGAAGAAGAGTTTGTGTAGGCCTACCATGTGAATACTATATGATAAGTATATGCTATAATCAATGCAATTTGAAGAAAATCTAGAAAACTAAGTCCACTAATCAATGTGTAGATGGAATCCAAGATAATGTTTTCAGTTGTGCTTCATAGAAGTTAGACTAGAAGTTAGACCAAAAAAATATGAACCTCATTACAGCCATAAATCCCTTCCCCCTCATAATTTACATCTCTTCCTTTTATAATTCACGGTCACCTAAATAACAACATTGGGGGAAAATAATCTTTGTGAGAAGCTAAGTGGGTTGAACATTTTTAGCACCTGCACTTCATTTCATAACTAAGCATTTATATACCAAAGGAAGCTGCAGTTAGGTCTTCTTGCCTTCAAAAACAATGAACTAGAGTGTCTTACAGAGTACTTTATAAATAAAACTAAGAAATTCTTTGACTCAATTAAAAAATTGAAAATACCACTTTTGGCATAATTTTTAAAAATCTACAAGTTCAGAGGTAGCAGCCAGCATAGGTTACCAAAAAAAAAAAAAGCTCCCTTGGCTGTTGAAAGAACCCTATACCTAACAAAGATCATGGGAAATCCATAATAGATTACTGAAGTGTGAAATCCTGCCATCCAGTGTGTTATTTTAATGTGGGCAGTTTCTATCAAAAACCACAAAATTAGAAGTCTCAATAAACTGAATAAGCATCTGTAAACTCTACATTTCAGCTTTTGGTACAATAGCGTTTTGATACTGATTGATTTCCTGCTTTGAGTATGTATCATATTAATTTATTGAAAATAACATTGGCAGAGATGTAGGATATTTAACCTTGTAAAAGAGTCTAATAGTCCTTTAATATAATAAAATTATTAGATTAATATTCTTTTTCCATTTGAATACCGGTGTGTAAACCTAAAATTGAAACTTACATCATAGCTATTTTAGTAGATAAATCTCATGTTAAAAATCCCATTACATGATGGATCACATAGATTTTAGGATATGAAATTCCATAAGACTTTGCCACCAAACTTAAATAGTGCCCTTTTTTCACACGCACACCGGTATGTATTTAACCTTGAAAATTAGCATTACTGGCACAGCCCTTTAGGATATAAATCCCAAATAGTAGTGGGCCACTTAGATTTTAGGATTAAAATCTCATGTTAAAGCATAAGGACTATAGCAAGAGGTAATGTTGCTTGATAAAATACATGTAATATCAAAACATTTACCATTGACTAAAGACAAACTGAGAGTTTAAAAAAATATATTGTAAAATATTGACTGCAAATAGATATTGTAGTCATGCAAGATGGGGTGGCCTTAAAAAGAAAGCACAATTAACTTCTGGAATATGATAGGCCTGGAATATTTAACACAAAATAACAGTTCACTGGTAAGGAATAATAGTGATTGATGAAAACAAATTTATACCAGAGAATCAGAGAGAATGGTAAAATAATCTGTGAATCAATTACACATTTTGGAATAGAAACTGAAACATTATTTGACAAGGAATATCTGCTGACAGTAGGCTTATGATAAAAAAATGTGTAGTATCTGAAAAATATAAATTGAACAACTGAAAGGAGCCAGTAAATCAAAGACAAATAGCTTTTCCATTCAACATGGTGGGAATTGATATATGCTGAAATGCGGGATATTATTTTTACATGGGTTTTTTTTTATATTTATTTAATCTCAAAGACACAATACAATGAAAATTTTAAAAATCCCTACCCAAACATGAATGTAGGATATTTTTACAAAAGCTATGATTAGAAGAAATCAGAATATATTAGTGCAAATATATTAACAAAGGATTATATACAATGAAAAAACAATAAAATGGGATTATCGTGTGATATCCTGCTATTAACCAGATGATTGAATGTGGTCAAGCTAAAACATAAGTTGGTTCATGAAATAATTGAGAAATTAAAAGTATATTTTGCTAATTACGGTCTACTACAATTACTAGTTTCTGACAATATATTATTTAATAGTAACAAGTTTAAAGTGTTTGCAACACAATGGAACTTTGACCAATCACTATCAATTCAACATTATCCTCACTCAAACAGATTCTCAGAGAGTCTGGTGCGCATAGGTAAACGAATCATTAAAAAATAAATCAGAAACAAATAAAGACCTAAAGTTGGCCTTACTTAATTATACAAAACAGCCCTCTAGATAATACACAATGCCAAAAAATCTTAGATCAAAGTGCACATCACTATTAAAATATTAAAACCAAGTCAAAACAATTACATAGAAATAGAATTGGAAAAGGAGAATAATGATAGAAATACCAGAAAAGGAAGCCTTTGGAACTGAAGAATGGAGATGTTCTATTATGGAAAGAAAAATCTTTGGAACTAGTGATAATGAGAGGAAAATCTGATGCCCCAAAGTCATATGAGGTAATCATTTGGGAAGAATAATCTAATCAGCGTTGATAGTTTGAGTACCCTACCGGTAATGATTTATTAGCGGAGGTGGACGAATTTAAACCAATTTTTACAGACATGCCATCTATAAATAACCTCAATTACTCTTTAATTTCTCATTAATCATGCACCTACTAATTTCACTACTTTTACAACATACATGCAACAAACACGTAACTTTCTTTGCCCATATTGTATTTAGTCTACAGTAGGCCTACATAAAACTCCATTTTGTTGAAATTTAATGCAATCTTTGCAGTTCAAGTACTTTTGGTTATAACTCATTTCTGTAACTAGATATGTTGTCTGGGCTAGGGAAAGTGACAACTACAATCAGAAGATTCATTATAATGTCATATCACCATCTTTCTTTTATTATGAGTCAAAATTAAGATGATGGAAAGTTATTTTGTGTTGTAAAAGTGAAATAGATTAAAATTAATACCATGAAATATCATTAGTGAGTTATTGTTATGATTTATAGATTTATTTTTGGGGGGTCACTATAAATTATACGCAGACATACTTACCCAATAATTTCACTTCACTCCTAACACATATAAACATTAATTTTTTGTCTCACATTTCATATTTTTTTTTTTAAATCCTAGACGGGGGAAGAGGGACATTTGGAAAACAAGCTGCTTTTAACCTTTTTAGGAATTTCTTTGTATTTTATTAAGAATAAGCTGATAGATAAGTGCTTAGATAGAGAGCAAAATATCAGATAGTGATGCTCAGTCACTTAGGTTACATTGCTGTTGGTAAGTCTTTTATCATTACAAAAGAGATTGTCAAAAATTTAATAGGCATTTTGAGTCCACTAATAAACAACTTTATCAATGCAGCTGGTGAGATCAGAGAAATGCTATGTCACTATTGACAAAAAAGTGCTAGTGCTCGAGCACCCCCTGAAAATATTCATAGGATGCAAAGCAATACATATTTTTTAAAAAAAAAAAAAAATTAAAATTTGCTACTAAAACTTTAACCACATCATAATTTAAAAATTTTATTGCCCTGCCTAACGGCTAAGGAAATCAACTATTTACACTATGTACAATATTTGTATTGGATTACAATTTTCTTAAACCGGATACAACAATGATGTCATGTCCGTGATCAGCTCATAGTCCACCATAAATCCAGTTTTTCTTAGAAAATTCTATAACATAGAGATTAATAATTAGAATAAATCCCCGGAGCCGTACAACGATGAAAGAAAATTATGTCATCCCTCAGCTCCGAGGCTGCCCTGGGATCGAACCTGGTCCCCTTATATGCACATCTCCAAATCCAGCAGCAGCCTTAACCCATGGACCACCGAAGCTGTACAACCACATCATATTTTGTTGTACTGCAAGGCATTCTATAGGGAAAGTGAGAAAATAATGAAAAAGATTAGAGAATGGGTAATGTAGAAGGAAATGGGAATAGGTTGATAAATCGGTTGGGTTTTTAGGATGGTTGGGTTGTTTTGGATGGGTAAAAGTTCTATTGGTTCTGTAGGTTAAGATTGAGTAGAGAAATAAGGGTGAATGAGTTACACATTAGAACTAGAAAGCAATTGGTATGTTGTAGAGGAGATTAATAGGCTATTTTTTTCTAAATGGCTTACATAGAGAATGACATTGAATGAAAGGTGAAGCCAGTCATAGTTGCAGTCATACTATAGTACTTGATGCCACAAGATCATACTGAGAAGAATAATGTTGTTTGTACAAACAAAACCAAATGAATATGGAATTCAGGAGTATTAAGCAAGTTATTCAAGGGAAGAGAGCAATAGGAGTGCTTGTATAATTAGTATAAGGTTAAAGGTCACACAAAATAATATTTTTTTTAATGATTTAATTTCAAAGAAAATTACTAAATAATTCAAATTGGTTTTAAAAATATTCCAAAGAAAAATAAAGTTATTAGAAATGAAGTTAATGCACACTGCAGGTCAGAGGTCATATTCAAGATTTTAAAAAGTCATTGTGTTTGAAGTATTTTGCTGACCACAGAATCTTTAATTTTCAAAGATAATAAAACTTAGCCAGGAGTACACTAGCCACGATACAGGGAGGGGTCATTTCAGCAAATTCAGTATAACTATCTAGTTTATAGAAATTATCGAGAGAAAAAATAATAACTCCATGCGAATCCTTTGTAAGAAAAATAAATATTTAAATGAATACTTAGTGATAGTTTTTCATCTCATGATGGGCCAATTAGAGAAGAACAGCAATAAAGATTTAAGTTAATAAAATTATAATTTTATCATTTATTAACAAACATATTTTTTATAGTAACTCACTGTTTTTCATAAGTGGCTAATCATTAAATCTTAGTAAAAATTAATTTTCACTAATTAAAAAAATCTGCTTCTGGGAGTACACCCCTTTGATAAAATTTCTGAGTATTAGAATTGACCACCTGCGATAAATCCTCTAATTGTGTCATATATTCACTAGAGAAACTGATGGTGAAAGATAATTTTTTGATAAATCGCAGTAGAATAAAGATCTACTTTTTGAGCATTTATCTTTCAAGAATTACATCACAGCCAATCACCAACAACATGAACACATGACTCAACAAACATGACAGCTCTATTTGAAGCATCAAATAGCCTTCAACCCAGAAACAAACATGAAAAGAGCTATGAAAGGTGGACCGATGAAGAAACCATGAAATTAATAGATGTTGGAAAAAATCCTTGTTCATACAATAAAAATTTTAACGACATTTGGTTCACATCATAGTTCTTGTAGAAGGGGATTGTAAGCACCAAACTCTTGTCTTTTTCTAATCCAAGTTTAGTCAATGATTCCATTTCTTCATAGTCATTGCCTTTTCATCAACAAAGATACATTGCAGAATCGACAGCAATAGTAATAGTGTCTTTCTCATAGCTATCCATTGTTTAAAATTATTAGGTTTGACAATAGGAAGTACTAGACATCAAAACAGCACTTGCTTAAAATCTTATCAACTCAAAGAAAAAATATTATATGAGTGTCCAATTTCTCTTGTTGACATCTCTCTCAGGGACAAAAATTTCTGTAAAGATTTAATTCTTAGAGATTTTATCTCCAGTGTGTCCTGGCTTAAACAATATTGATTGTGAATCAACAACAAATGGAAGTGTGTTACCTAAATGCACATTATCTATTTATGACTTAATTATAATAAGCAATCAAATAAAATTCATTGCATTGCGTGTGAAAAAAACTCAATTTTTTTTTTATGATAAATAAAATTGAATAATAATGTTAGTAGTTTTATTTGTTTAGAAATGATTTGTGCACTCTTAAGGCGTATTCTTCAATTCTGCACTCTTACGGCGTGTTCGTCAATAGCTAAGTTTTTGAATTATTTAAATTAGTCAATACTTTTTTCGTTCATCATTAAGCGTACAAAATGAACTAGACTTTTTTGTCATTAGAAAATCTGGTTCCTTTCATTCATTTTGTTTGAAACTTTCTGACCCTACTTAAGTAGTGGGTTACTTCATGAGATTTGTTTTTCAAAATGGCAGACAAAAAAATTATTATTGCTTCAATGTGGATTTATTAAAGGGATTGAAAGTGTTATGTAAAACCTGAGTGATTACAATATTTTAGATAACGATGTTGTAATAATTTTTATTTTTAATCATCTATCCTAATCAAGAATTTTACATTCGTTATTTAGGGGGTATACATCAATTTTCTATATTCCCATAAGCACGATACACCTTGTCCATAAATTAAGTGCTGTACAAGTCCTTACCTGAAAGGACTAATGCAGTAATTTGAAAATGCCAGTCTTTGTAAAATAGTTTTTGGTGCAAACTTTTTTTTGCTCATATATAGAATTTTAGAATTCCAACTTCATTTGTATCAGAATTATTGTTACTTAAAAGCATGCTAGCTATTTTATTATGATCGAATACTTTGATGCTCAGAAAAGGCTAACCTTGATCATTCATCGATAAAATTAAATGTTCACATGGCCAGGTGCAAACCAAAGTAATAAAACACATAGAAAAAATCTAACGATGAACACACCTTTAGATTTTAGCTATGAGAGCCACCTCCACCCACTTAGCTGTTTCAAAAATTGGTGCCTATGTTATCATATAAGATGTACAGTATTATTTTTATTATATAATTGACAGATTTGTGAAGTATATCTAAATGTTATATAGGAATATAAAAAAAAAATAATGCTGTGCTATACTGATTATAATAATATTGTCCATTAGGATGTATTTATATGTCACATGACTTTAAAATAATGGTGGTCTTAGGATTAAGGTGAATTTATAATAGGCCTTCTATGTAAATTTATAATTGTTTGAATTTAAGATGAAGTTAAAATACATTTTGTGGGACATTTTGGTATCTGATATTATGATATACCCTAGATTTAGATATTGTACATATATATATGTTTATGTTTATATATGTTGCTGATAATATACTGTATATACATCGATTGACTATTTACTAAAACTTAGCCAACATTAGGATATGAATAGAGAAAATATTTTAAACTAAATTACTTTTTTGTTGACGAAAACAAAATTTGCCAGTAATTTTTAAAATAAAGGTTAGTTTTTGTGATAACATTGAGAAAAAAGAAAAAGAAAAATTTTATTTGATAGTCATAATACAATAAAACCTTATATAATAAACATTAACACTATTATTAAAAAAAAAGGATACACTTGCATCAAAGATTCACTGTTGGACAACAACTAAATAAATTACTAAAAATTCAAGTATACGTACATGATGTAGTGAAGTTAGCTTAATGGACATTGTATTTCTACACCTGTATTTGGGATGGTGGTTCGATTCATATTTAAAACTTTATTGGCATTTAAAGGAGAAGGACTTGTGTTCCTGCTCTTTTGTTTTTCAAGCCAGAATCTTCAGCTCTTTACTTAGCCTGTTCATTAAATGGTAATAATTTCAGTAATTCATATTGTTGTTTCCGTGTTTGCTTAGATATCACACATGAATAAGATTATTAATAGTAGCTCTTCATCTTCATCCGACAAAATTCTAGAATAATATGAATATAGAAACACTAAAGCCATGGATGATAATGGATCATGCTTTACCTCCTGCTACTGGACAAAGTTGGAGCAGTTAAGATGTGGCAAGGTAAAACCTTTGAGTTCTTGCTTTGCATGATTCATATTGTGTATATTTGAATAACAAATTTTGTGTTTAATGCATACATTCTTTCATTTCTTTAATGTTTTTATGTCAATTTAAGCAATATGTTGAGCTAAAATGCTTAGACTTTCTTTTTTTTAATATTTTAACCCTGTAACATTGATGTGTGATTTTTGCATTTTCTACTAATCATACGCCAACAGAGAGCAATTCTATTTATAGCAGGCATGATCTTTTCTTTTCAATCATATATTGGCAGTATATTTGCACTTTTTATGAGATTTTACCATAAAATGCCAGTGCGTTATCAATCTTTCTGCTTGTTTTAGTAATATTAATTTTCTGGTACGGAAAATTTCATTATCACAAAGATAAATAGCAGATTAACCATTATAGAAACTACAGAAATTACTGTCCTTTCGAATTAGTTTTTTTTTTCCTTGAGAAGCGCTCATCTTCCGTTGTTCATTAAATAAAAGGTTATTATTTAGATTATGTCTTTCAGACATTTACAACTGTTGAAATTATGAACTTCCTTGAAATTTAATAGAGAATTCTTATTTTCATTGAACTTTAATTGGGAATTACCATTTTATGTGAACTTTAATAAGGTAGGATATTCTGTTTTTCATTGAACTTTATAGGGAATTCTGATTTTCCTTGAATTTTAATAGGGAATTCTGATTTTCTTTGAAATTTAATAGGTAATTATGATTTTTCGCAAATTTAATAAGGAATTCTATTTTTATTGAATTTTAAAAAGCAATTATGATTTTCATTGAATTTTAATTGGGAATTATGATAATATTGAAACTTCATGATTTTCCATGAACTTTAATAGGTAATTCTGATTTTCCTCAAATTTTAATTGGGAATTAAAATTTTCATCGAGCTTTAATTGGGAATTATCATTTTACTTGAACTTTAATAGGGAATTTAGATTTCCTTGAACTTTAATAGGAAATTATGATTCTAATTGAACTTTAATTGGGAATTATGATAAAACTCGAACTTTTAATAGGAATTACAATTTTTCATGAACTTTAATAGGATTGGAAATTAAGATTTTCCTTGAACTTTAATTGGGATTTATGATTTTCCTTGAAGTTTGGTGATTTTCTTTAAACTTTAATAAGGAATTATACTTTTTCTTGAATTTTAACAGGTAATTATGATGTTTTTCTAAATTTAAGAGAGAATAACAATTTTAGTTAACTTTAATTTGGAATCATGATTTTCCTTGAACTTTAATAGAGAATTATTTTCCTTGTACTTTAATCAAGAAATAAGATTTGTCTCAAACTTTAACATGAAGTTGTGATTATTTATTATTATAGGTTCAAGTCTTCTTTAAACAATCCAGGCATCTCCCCACTGTTGATTTTGGGAGAACACACATGCCTGGAAATACCTTAAATAGACTCCGGGGAAGGATAAGTTAAGGGAGTAGGGATTAGATTTGGAAAAGACTGGATGGGACAAAGAAGAAAGGTTGGCCTAGAAATACTGAAATGAAGGAATTTTTTATAAACAGCACAAAAAGGAATTATCCATGTTCTCAAACTTTAATAGGAATTGTGATTTTCTTCTTCTTTATTCTTTAGTAAAAATTTAAGTATTTTTTGGATCAGTAATGCCTTAGGCCTATCTGTTTTAATATTTTAGGTAATTTGTTTTCACAATGATTTCAGGATATTTTTATTTTTAATATTAGCAACTTTTAATTCTTCCTCTACTCTAAAAAGGTAATACAATTTATCTTTTTTTTGTTAAATAGAAATTAGCTCTTGCTAACTACAGAAGCAATCCCAGATGGGTTAATCTTAAAGTATGATTAAACAGTATAATTTTAAATATGATTCCAACTACACATTTTCAGTTATTGATAAAAGATGTGCAGAGAAACAATATCTTATACCATTTTTTAAAAAGTTTAAAAGTAATGAAAACACATTGAGTTGACAAAAACATAGAGTTTGAAATCAGAAGTGATAATACGGAGAATAAATGTTCCTAATCATTTATATTAATATAATTAATTATTTACGGTATTAGCCCACTCACAAACACTTTTATAACCTAACTATATATTTTTTTATTAATTAGTTTTTTTTTTTAAAAAAAAAATTGGTAATTGGTCCAATTAGATATATGACTATTTTTAGAAGGATGTAAGGTAGCAATATAATCATTTGTATTATGGGGCCCATAAGGGACTGCTCAGGATCTATTAGCCCACGCAATGTAAGATGTCATGTTTTTAACGAATGTTTGGTAGAATTTTTTTTTTTTTCAATTTTTTTTTTAATAAGCTTTCAGTTAAAAGCACAATAATGAAATATTAATATAGGAATTAAATCAGATTAAATCTTTTAAATGAT
>PXIH01S0041018.1:0-10148 GCA_003024985.2 Euperipatoides rowelli
GAGCTGCCCAGGGATCGAACTAACGATCCCCTTATATGTCAAGCACACCGTGCCGGGTACTAAACCTCACGGCCACGCCACCTTGACATATATCAAACAATAGTTTTAGATTATATCAAGATTCAAAACAATAAAAACTCATTATTTACATGAAAAATAAGAATGCACCCAATCTTCCTTTAAACACATTAAAAGAATCAGAGTGTATTATGTCATTAGGTAGATTGTTCCATTCACTAATATTGTTCTATTTTTAAATCTTTTTTTTTTCCTTTATTTTTTTTATGAAAATTTATATTTATCTTAAATAAATAACCTCTTAAATGTTCACTGTCATTAATCACAAACAGTTTTTTATTATTTTCTTTTAGAATAATTTCTTTAAAATAAAAAATAATGTCACTTCTTAGAGTTCTTAACTGTGGATTCATACATTTATTTTGTCTTAGCATTTTCTTTCTCTTTTCATATGGTTTATAGTAAAAACCTGTTATATTGTTAGAGAATCTACTGAATTCCTGCTCAAATTTTTCCGATTCCTTTTTATACAAGTAAAAAATCGATAATTCTCCATATTCGATTATTGGCAATTTATAAGTATAATATAAATAAGGGATTGCCAACCATGGCACACATTGACCAATTTGTTTGTGCCAGCCACTGTTTGACCACGAAATGAAATCTTGTCCGTGTTAACTTGGCAGTGCCCATATTCCATTGATTTAGATTGTTAGGCAATAAATTTTAGGCAGTTGTTTTCTTGTAAATTGACCTCTTTAATTCCACCTTATGTGCCAAGTAAACTGGACGAGCTTGAGTGCAATGCATGCAGACGGCCGAATTGAGTAGTGGTGGGGATAGTTAGAGAATTGTCTAAATACAGGCGATACAATCCAGATTCTAACACGTTTTTGACATCTGTGCATAATTTTCATCATTACGGAAAATATAGATGGTGCCTGCCACCCTATTTTAGAATGTGCTCTAGGTACAAAAAAGTTTGGGAAATCCCTGTCCTAAATAATGAGATCGACAAATATTTGATTTTATTGTTTACCATAGTAAATTGAGAATTGTCCTTTTTTATTGCATAATCAGCATGAATTGCAAATGTCAATTCTCTATCATAGATTATACTTAAATGTTTTGGTTTATTTGTTGGCAGATTTGAATGCCATCTACATAGTAAAATTTATAATTTTTTTATTTCCAAAACTTATTAGATTTATTTTTCAAAATTAATCCAATTAAAATTTTGTCTAAACCAATGGTGTATAATATCAATTTCTTGTTGTAGCATCATAACATCCAAATCAGTATTTATCAATTTCAAAATTTTAACATCATCTGCATATATAAATAATTTAGATGACTTAAGTATTTTCAAATCAGATATAAATATGTTAAATAAACCTACCAGGATACTTTCCCCTGTGGAAAACCACAGTTCATCTTTCTTAGAGCAAACTTTACACCATCAACACAGATAAATTTGTCATCAAAAAACTAAATACCCAATTAATTAAATATATTAGGAAACCATACTTTTAGTGGGATGACCGTAAGAGATACCATTTCTTAAATTAACAGAGAGTTACATAACTGGAGACAGATACTTTAATAAAATATATATAAATATATAATGTTTGACTGTGTCCAATGCTGCTTTTAAATCAAAATATAAGCATCAGTGTTTTTCCTGTGTTCAAAATCTTCAGCAATATATTTAGTAGTTTGTAAAAGGCAGTCATTAGCTGAATAGCCTTGTTTGAATCCATATTTCAAGTCATTTAATAAATTATTTTCCTTTATAATTGATTGGTATATTTCCATTACAATTTTTTCAGTTATCTTATAGATAACGCTTGTGTTATGGCAATAGGTCTGTAATTGGCATAATATTTTTAAACCCTTTTTAAATTTAGGCTTTATTAAACTTATTGTCCTTTTTTTTTTTGGTATTATTCCAAGATTAAGTGTTTGTTGAGTTAAATGTTTTAAGATAGGAGTGAAAGGTTTTTGAGTTTTTTTTTATAATAAAGTATGAAATGCCATCTACTAGTTCAGTTTTTGAACCATTTTAAGTCTATTTATAATATTTTTATCGTATTTATTTTCTATATAAAACATTTTGAATTTTATTATTAATTTTTGTTAATTATTTATTTCATATCTGAGATTTATAAAATTATCATTATCATCTCCTTATTTATATAATGTCCAGGGTCAATCAAGTTTCTTAACAGCAGGATTACATACATGTGAACAACTATTTTCATGTTAATATATCGGCAGTATTATAATAATAGGATTTTTAAATTGGACATCCCTATCAGAAGCACGGACCCATTTGTGAATATTACTAGTCTGTGTTGCATTCATGTTCATTTTCACTTGGGACTTCAAGATTTTAACCTTTACTACACTGATATGCAGTTTCTTTAAACTAATGCTTATTTTTTAAGAGTGGTGTGAATTTGTATAATTCCACATGATTGTTTATCCCATTCAAACTTTCCACAATACTGTCCTAATTTTCACTTGGAAAATAATTCTTAACCATTCTCAATGGCTATAAAGATTGGAATAAAAATAAAGCTCCCCTTTTCTGTATCAGTCGGTTATGTGATTAAGAAAAAAAAAAATGCTTGTGTTGGTTTAACCTTCAAAATATGACCTCTGCAAATAGTACTAGCCCCACAGCCCATGGTTGAATTTTTTAAAAAATATTTTAGTTCTGATACAGAACCAGAAACTGAAATTTTCTTAGCTGAGATTTGAGCAACTAATTCAACTTCTTTTTTTTTTAATATTTATTAATTATTTTTAATATGTAGGTAGTCTAGGCTACATATTTTATATAAGGTATAAATAAAATTTAGCAAACTAATAAATAATTTGTCATTATAATTCAAGGTGGTTGACTTGATGGCAAACATACAGAGTCTTCTTAGCAAAGACAGATGTTGGGATAAAAAGGATGCTGCATTAATGTTGAATTTCGAGTCCCAGCTTAGAAAAAAAGAATAATTTTTTTTTGAAGTTTAAAAGAAGCTTTTTTTTTTTTTTCTTTTTTCAAAATATGTAGTAGACTACATGATAAAAGAAAGGAGATAGCGTAAAGCTGTTAAAGACATAAAAATAATATTATTCTGGATTGCATTAGGCCTAATTTATATAATGATGAATTGTCATGAAATCTAAATTTTATTAATTTGAACACAATTTATCATTTAGTAATCAACAAAATTATCAATTAATTATTTGGTACTACCAGTAGTGAAAGTAAGCGGTACGGTCAGGTACATAGTACCGGTAAGAAATTTAGGAGAGGTACGCAGTACCGGAAAGAAATTTATAAAATAAAATTCAATTTAATAATATGAATTCATATTATTATTAAGATACCGACACCATTATTACCATATTTAAATTATTATCATTTCAAATAACCGTAGACTATACAGTATACTTTTTTTTAATCTTCTCATGAAACCAAGCAGACAAATCATTTACGACACAATAATAAAGATTGAATTTTTATTTTCAAAATGATGGCAATAAAAACTGTAACCTATTAGTTTGGCTTTACTTTTATTTAAAAAAAAATAAAAGAAATTCATATTATGGTTAGTTATCATATTCAATGAGTATGTTTATAAAGTTCAGATAA
Organism: Euperipatoides rowelli; assembly: GCA_003024985.2. Classification (NCBI taxonomy): domain Eukaryota; kingdom Metazoa; phylum Onychophora; class Udeonychophora; order Euonychophora; family Peripatopsidae; genus Euperipatoides; species Euperipatoides rowelli. The sequence continues at coordinate 3,674 of PXIH01S0041018.1, forward strand.
AAATCTTTTTTTTTGCACTCGTTTGACAAGTAAAAAAAAGATTACTTCCCAAAATTGTAGTTTTATTTTAAGATATTTGAAGTTTATATTTGAAACTAGCATTGTGCTACCATTGTAGTGAGAGGAAAAATGAAAAAGAAAACAATATAATGCAAGATTTTAAGTCTGAATTTGAGGTCCACGCATAAAAGGTTCTGTACTATGTAGGATCCCTTATATTGTATAACCACATAAACATATTGTATCTTTAATGATACCAAGCAAATACAGTAGATATAGTTTATAAATAGAATCCTGAAATTTGTCATGGATATTTTACACACAGACATGAATGGAATGGGTCACATTGGCTAACANTTTTTTTGTTGAATTTAGGTCTTAAAATGATTTTGATTTGTATTAAAAATGCACTAGATTTTTTTTATGGGGCTTGGCCCCCTAAACTCCACTAGGGCTCTTACCTGGACCCTGTGGAGGGGGGGGGGGACTTGTACAGTACCAGTAAGACTTTTAATCTACTTTCACCCCTGGGTACTACATATGTCTGTAATTTATATTACATAATTTAAAATTTACAAAAAAATATGTAACAAATTTTTTTCTATTATTTTTCCCTTCATCAAAGTTATACTCTTGCATCTGGAGGGAATAATAAAAAAAGGGAGTGGGTTCAACTTCTTTAGAAAAAGAAATGGAACTGATAAGAAAAAACTAAAAATATAGTTGAAACAAGAAATCTTGACAAATAATTAATAAAATTTCTTAGTAAAATGTCATTTACCTCATCTAGATTATTATTACACATAGGGTATAGTTCGAGTTAGGTAATTATGAAAAAAAAAAGATACAGAGTCTTGAAATCAGAAAGATACTATAAAACTAGTAGTAGTTACCATGAATGAAATCATTGAAAGCAGCTATGATTTTATAAAAGATGAAATAAGGAAATAATGTCTATTTTATTTATTACAAGAGATTAAATATACTACTGTATAATAAACAATTTGAATGAGCAAGCTTAACTATATTTTCTCAGATGTTGTTTTTTAAAAAATTAAAAAAATTAAAAAGCTCTAATCTTTTATATCATATTAGTAAAAATAGGAGTATTTTTTTTTCTAGAATACTCAATAAAATTAAACATTTATTCTTGATTGAATACTCACATTGATGATATAGCCCAATGTTTAGAGGCCAATTCACTTGCTGGTTGTAATAGAGCTAAACCAAGTAAAAGCATGCTTGGAAGGATTGTCAATGGACTTACATATCTTCTAATTACACCTACAAGTCCAGCGCCACCTATAATTGCTTCAACTAAACCACTTATTATTATAGCGCCTTGAACCTAAAGAGATATTCAGAACATAGAATTACACATTGTACATCATAATATGGAAGATTAACATCTAGCTCAAAGGGAATAGTTCCTTAATACTAACAAAATGACGATTTTGATTTGCTTTATAAAAGATTTATCTAACTACAGAAAAAATAATAATTTAAGCTTACACAAAATTAATGTTTCATTTATTTATTTGACTATCTGAAAGTCAGTATGAGGTTATGGAGCAAAATCAAAACATAAATTAATTAGTTTTAACATTTTAGTTAGTTGGACACCTTCCATCTCTATATGGTTTTTATGATTAGGCAAACATGTGCATGCAAATCATATCTAGTCACTTCTTATCAGATTCAAACTAGACTGTTTATAGAACAAGATTATACACAATTCATTTAACACCATGATGCCTTCTAAATCCCTTTGGATCCGATCTATAAGAAATCAAAGTAATCTTCTTGATCCACATTGGCAATTATAGATGAAATGGTTATTATTCATTATAACTTAGTTTTAGATTATACATGTTAAAATACATAGAATAAGCAAAAGAAAGAAATATAAGTTTAGTGTATCAAACTTTGTGTGCTAATTAAGAATTAATTGAGTTAGCTAATATTTCGAGAAAGAAAAAGGTTAGTGAAATAAATTAATTTTAATGTTTCAATACGGTGATGGGAAAACGTTTACAAAACTTTTATAATAATGGAATATTGTGTATTTTATTGACAAGTATATCTTATTGATTTTCTACATCTAGCATGTGACAGTCTTAATTGTTATAAGTTTAATTGATATCGAGAAAGAAGAATTTAACAATTACCCTTTTAAAACAATTAGTATGATTTTTTTATAATGATAAAACACATTAGATTATGTATACTTTATTATGTAACAGTTACAGTTACATTATTTAGTAGCTGTGTTAATTATAAATAGGATCCATAAAATATCACATGTTATTTGTTTAGCATTTTCAAATTCAATAAGTACAAATGTGACAATAAAGGACATGATTATATTGATCACTTAATAGCAGGTATGCATAGCTTCTATTGAGGATACTTCTGGTGTTAATGGGTCATGTCATTTTGAAGTCAATTTAACCAGTACATTGTAATATAAGTACCATGAATACTTAATATCTTCTGTTACAAATTAAAATGTTTATTTATAAAACTTTTAGACTAAATAATTAAAATTTGTAGAATACTTGCTTTTCTCATTGTTATCATCCAATGTTTTGAATCCATGTTTGAGTCAACAGAAGTCGTAAAATTTGCATCCATTGTATTATTGAAATTGTTGTTAGTCTCATCTACTTCATTACATTTTTCCAACTCCAGGAGTGGCATTAAAGCAACAAAATACTCAATGGCTGCTCCTTCTACCATTGGTAAGCTATCCATAGAGATAAAATTAAAATATATCAGGCTTGCAATTATTATTAATTAAGATCTGATATAAATACAATTTTCTATTTATCTTAATCAAAACATTTTATTAATAATTAGCTGAATGACTATTTTACAAAAAGGTAATTCAGTACATTCATATTAGAAATATTAGGATAAATATGCAAATGCATAATGTAAAAAAGGCTTATTAGAAATAAGCCTTTTTACATTATTAATTTGCATATTTATCCTATTACAAACGCAATACACTTCATAAAAGGGTGCAGAAGGGTTAACAAGCTGACTAAATTTCATTTGTAGATATTTACTAAGTGACTCATTGGTGTCAAAGGAATGTTACGAGTGCCATTTTATTTATTAAGTATGCCTTTCCAATCAACCATGATAATGTCCTGGGTCCATGAAAGACAAGTGAACATTTATTTGTTAAAAGTAAAGCATAAAAAGGACAAAAAATGCATTGTATTAATAAATCAGGCTAGAAGAATATGAAAATGAATGGTAAAAAATAATCAAAGGTCTGTAATTACAGTGACACTCTTTGAAATAAATCTAAGGACAGTCTGTTAGAACTCCTACTACGATCAAGTTTTTCATTGCAATGTTGCATTGCACAAGTATATGATTGCAAATAGGCCTACTAATGCAAAGTTTTTATTAAAGTAATTGCAAGACTTTGAAATTAATGAATTAACAAAATATACATCAGTTGAAATGATTACTAACTTGATTGTGATACAGATGGTTTGAATTCTCTTTGTGTTGATGTTAAGTGTTAATTTAATGAAAATCCCAGGATATGATTATTTCACTGTTGAAACTTGGTGCAATGTAATGATTAGAGTTGGCTAAGTAGTTTCATGTAACTAAGGATGTACAGTTGAACCTGATTATAACAATCTTGGGTAGTAAGACAAAATGCTAAGTTTCTATTTTCTATACTATTAAGGTTATTTTACTTGCTATTTACATGATTCTCTAAGCAGCAACCATGGCTATAACATCAATATTTTAATCCTTTTCTTCTATTAATGTCATTTTACCTTGTTTTAGTCTCTCTAACTGTACTGATAGGCTTACATCTAACTAAATACAGCATTTGATTTTAAAAATGAATGTTTTTTTAATAATTAAAATTGGTTATAACGGACATGTTTATAACATCTTAATTGTTTGGTCCCTTAAACGTTGTTATAACCAAGTTATGCTGTAGTCTTATTTGTATTCCTGGTTGGTCGTGAGGAATATTATGTTAAAGAAATGCCATCATATATTTTATCAATTGGTATTTTAATGTGTAGCCATATTTATACGTTGCTGGATTATAATTTTTTTTTTTTTCTAAACTTAGCCAGAATAGTATTTATACTAATGAGTTATAACTTTATAGTTCTGGAAATGTATTATAAGAGATGACTTCTGAAAATGAAGTTATTTAATTATTACAAATTAAATATTTTCTTCATTTTTAAAATTGCTTAAGTAAGCAAAAAAAAAAAAGGTAATAATATTATCAAAACCATGTGCATTCTCCCCCAAACCCCCAAAAGAATACTTATTCATCTTATTGGGGTTTGGGGGAGAATGCACATGGTTTGGACTGATCACGGAGTTGTGGGATTTTAAGCTATTTAACCACTGAAATAAACAAACATTAAGAGACTAGAAATTAAAATTATTATTTTAACTAGCCGAAAAGCCCATTGTAATTTCAAATGCTATGGGCCCTAGTCACCCCTCTACACCTCCCCCACATATCCAATCTCCTAATTAAACCCCCCACCCCATTCCACCTACTACCCCATCAGCCCCACCTGAATTCTACCTCCCCTAACCCTCCACCACCATAGCTCATTTGCCCATTTATTCTTTTACAAACTCCTAAGCCATCCCCTTCCTCCCCAGCCGACTTCTTTTACACACAAAAAAAAAGCCATTTTCCAATACGATTATACATATAAATCTCTTTAATGTTTAGATATAATAATAATAATAATAATAATAATGATAATAAAAATAATATATTCATAACCCAAATAGCAGTATTATACACGCATCACACAGTACCACATCTCATTGTAAATAAGAAACAATTATAGAATAGTGACTTTAACATGCCTAGACGTCATGCATCTAGATATTTATTATTATTATTATTTACAACACCAAACTCAAACATGCGCATTATAGTGAGATACTATTGAGAATATTTTCAAATTGGGTAAAAAAAAAAAAGGTTGATTTTATAATAACAGATAAATTTATTTTGAAAGAGATTGGTTTTTAATATGATTTTCTCCAAAATATTGGATCCCTATTGAATACATGGAAATTAGATGCATTTTTAGGAAGAGTGATATTTATGAATAATAAGAAATGGTTGAAGAAATTGTTCCTTTGGATGAAAAATGATTTTGAATGGTTGGATAGAGTACAATATTTATCTGTGTATTTTGATACTAACTTAAAAATAGAGAAGAGTAATTATCTTGATTGGAACATTTTAATTAATGTTTTTGTAAATAACTCCGCATTAATGTTAGATAAGTTAAAAAAAAAATCTGTATTTTAGTAAGCTTAGTCAACATTTAAAAGGGATAAAAAAGAACCGGTTTATGATAGTAGGAAAATAATATAGTTTAGGAAGTATGCTCCTTTTCCAGACAAGAACTGGCTAATCTGACCAAATCATATAGACCAGAACTCAAGCTTGGTAACTCAGGTGTTCGACTACAGGTATTAAAAAAAAGGTTCTACATTTGATCGGTAACGTATGTAGGCCTACTATATACTATACAGTATATATATGTATATGTAGTAGATCACATTATGTTCTCCTACAAGTATTGTTTAGTATAAATAATGTGTGTGTTATGTACTGTAGTAAGTGTAAGCCCTATTCCTAAAAGTTTGTTAATTTTTGGTTAGTTACTGTTTCTGATAAAGTTTGGTAACGGGAAAAGGGGGCTCAGACATGTCATCCTATACCTGCCTCTGATTAAGAATTAAGTACTCTCGGATAAACTGGGGATAGCCTATTTTATTATTTGTTTCATATTTTGTACATATTAATTGCAAGGGTAGATCATTTGTAACTTTAATTAATTGTTTAGGATTCCCAGCCTACATTCAGAATAATGGGAATGGGACATCACTTTTATCTTGTGTAGCCTACTGTTGCATTTGTTAATTTTGGACAGTCAAAATAAAAGTATAAAATAAATTGTGAATTAACTCACCAAATCCTGTAATCATCTTATTACCTGTCAATCATAATGAAGGGGGTTCTTTTCATTCTGAAATAAATAGAAAGGGGTAACAATTACATGTGATCAAAACAATAATAAATAAAAAAATATTATATAAACAAAGAATAATTAAATAATGGAATTTATGTTTATAGTGTAGGCTACTCCTGTTGTAATGTTAGATGGTTAAATAAATTATATGTAAATTTTGGTTTATGTTTTATATGTCATTAACCTAATATTAATGATGTAATATATTTTAATTTTAGGGAAAGGGTATGTGAATGTAATATTTTGAGAAAAGAAATAATTAATTAAAATATTTATGTTTGTAGTATAGGCTATCTTCTAATTAAATGAATTTGATTATGGATGATGCCATTTTGTTTAAATAATTTTTATGTATTAGGGGTAACAATATGAGTTACTTAATTTTTGTAATAAAAGGGGGAGGAGTATGTGTG
>PXIH01S0041052.1:3413-17284 GCA_003024985.2 Euperipatoides rowelli
ACCAAAATTAAAGTTTGTGCCATGTACGGAAGTATGCTAAACACTTCAGAATCATTCTGTTGTGTAAACATCGCTTATGAGTGTGATTTATGTTTCTGATTGGTCTCGGAACTTTATTAATCCGAACTCCGTGCTAATTTATGTCATCTAATTTGCCATATTTCTTATTCAATGTCTTCTGATTTTGATTATTACTGAATCTCATGACCACACACTTTATAGGCATATTTCTCAGGAGAAGTAAAGAATATAAAAAAATTTGAATGTTTACCATGTGTTTAACAGGCAAAATGGAATATGCTGGATGTAAGTCTACATCATTGGCTTGTACACAAAAATGGCAAAGCGAAAATGAATGGCAACCAGAAAAAACGACCAAATTCACCACTTTAAAATTAGAATAACTAAATAGTTCATAATTGAGAATTAAAAATTATATGTATCCTTTTTTTTTAAAATGTGATTTTATTTAGCTAAATTTGTTTTTTGGTGATAGTATACCTTTAAATATAGTTTATTATGTATAAGAAAATTTATGTACAGCATAACTGTTTGTATTTAAATATTATAACAAATTAAAATTTTAAAATACATTATATTAGAAAACAGTTACCAAATAACTAATAGGGATTTAACTGAAGGATATAGCCAGTAGTGGGATTCAAATTTTTTAGGAAATGGTTCTCGTTTCTCACGGCCAGAATTCAAAGAAATTCCCAACCACCCCAAGATTATTTTTATTAATAAATATATATGGTAAAAAAAAGAGATACAGTTTTGAAAACAATAATAAATTTAGAATTGAACAAAAATATTAATCGTGTAATCAATGTCTTTCATAAGATGATAATTTATTTTTATTTTAATTGCTTCATAATTTCAGGTAACTTAAATCAGTGAAAAATTCAATCAAATAAGCTGAGCTTGCACCAAACCTAATGATATTAAGACATGTAATAAATCTGTAATTATTTTTCAATCATCCCAACTGTTAACCAATCAATGGCCATTTCTGTAGTAATCCGTGCAGATAAACTTTCTTAGTAGACACATATAAACAAAAGCTCATTTAGATCCCCCCCACCCAGCCAGAAAAATAGTTAATTAAAATTAAACAAATGAATGTGAATACAATGTTATATTGTGTATTTTTTTTTAAATTAAAATATTAAAATTGTATTTGTTTTTTAATTTTAAAAAAAAAAAATATTAAAAAAAAATTAATATTTTTAAGAAGAGGTTCTCAAAACTGTAATAAATTTAAGAAAGAGTTATTAGAACTTGTCGGAACCCCTTGAATCCCACCACTGGATATAGCATAAAATAATCCATTCAAACTATGAATACTGAACTAATCCACCATGTTAGAACAAAATAATAAACATATTTGAAAATTAAAGAAAATATCACACTCAACTCTGTCATTGTTTAAAATGTGATATATCATTGTTGACTCCCTACTAATATTTGAATTGGATACATTTTCAAATAAGTTCAATAAATGAAGAATTTAATAAGTAAGAAAACAATCCAATTAGCCTAGTTTTTCTATTAATATTTTACAATTGGAGTTTGAATGTTTCTCACTTTTTTTAAAAAAAATAACTCAAATTTTCATGCTAATTCTTTAATGGCATCTTTTTCTTCTATAAATATACTGTAGGATTATAATTGCTGTTATAATAATTTTTAATTCCAGGTTTAAGTGTAGGGTCTACTAAATTTTTTCTGGCAAAATTTCATAACTTAGTTTCATATAGCCTACACTAAATATGGTGAGGGCTTTAAATGTTTCTTATTGTTATTGTGACTGAATTCAAGTCCCTGTAAATATAGACTAATACAATCTTGAGAAATATTGTTTTTAATTTGTAGTAAATTTGATAAAATGAAAAAATTAAATATATAGACCTAAATACCATGGTATGAATAATATTGTATATACACTGTATATGATTAAAATATTGATTTCGAGAAGAAAACAAAGGGATATGACTATATTTTATACTATATTGTTTTCGAAAAGTGTAATTTATATCAAAACAAAATCAACAATAGCTGTACAGTATATAAAAATAATTTGTACAAGCATTTAAACTTACTTTGAGAGTAAAGTTTTTCAAAAGCGTGTCCTCCAATACAGTTTGTAATTTCCGATTGATTTCTAATGATAGATCAAGAGTTAAGGCATCATCAGACGGATGAGAACTGTACACTGATGCCATAATTCCACCCCGTTTAGCCAGCTGGGCCTAAATAAATATTGACATTATTAGTGGATTGCATAAATATTTTATGCGAGAAACTAAATTAATGTAATGTCAAACAAGTAGATGTTTGAAAAAGGCCTACTATAAAACTATAAATATTTATTCAAGTATGAGATTTAAAAATAAGTTGTTTTTTTTTTATGGGGGGAAAAATAGGATTTTGCAAATAATGATATAGAAATGATAATTTAAGTTATTAAAACAAACATGAAAGCTTAAGTTTCAAATTGAAAATTAGGAAAATCAGATGTAGTTGCCCTAACTTCATTTTTAAATAAATTTTTTTTTTTTTTTAATTTTCTTTTTTAACCAAGCAGAATTTTTTTTTTTAGTAATTTTCTTTAAAATGAAATCGTAAAAAAAAAATGCATTTCATGTGACCTTTAAGGTAAATTAGATTAGACAAACAGGTCAATTTTAAAAAAGAATAGTTGCAGGTCACACAAAATGAATTTTTTTTTATGATTTTATTTTAAAAAAAATTAATAATAAAAAAAATGATTCCACATGGTTAAAAAAAAAATTCTTAAACAATTATTTAAAAATAAAATTTCTTTTTAGCTTTTGCCCCTTTGAACGTTAGTGCTAAAAGTATCCTGTAGGTGTGGCTGGTTGCCAGCAATTGATGTAATCAATAGTAAGTAAACCAATGATACTGTTAGTTCTTTAGTTAAATGTGTATTTTTTTTAAGTAATATATAGCACAAGTAAACATTCTATAATTTAAAAAAAAAACATTCTATAATAATTTTGGTCTTATTCTTTTATTTACATATCATGTCTAAATAATTTTTTTCATATTTTATTTATATTATAGAACATAGGCACTGGTGGTACCTATTTTCCAGAGTGCCCGTTGCCCCTAAAGCAAGTCGGAAAACTCTGATCTGTGGGACCTGGTCTCGTAGGAATTAGTAGTGTGTGTGTGTTGCTGGGTTTGATGCACCAAGCACTACACAAACATGACAAAAAAAAATATATGGTTGATTTACGGCGCCACCTATAAGTACTCAGCCCCACTTACCTCACTACCTTCCCGCCTCACTAGCTCCGCTTGATAACTCTTACAAAAAAAAGCCCTCAGGGTAGATGTAACAGATTTATTGTTGTCCTAGTTGCAGGACAACCAAACATACAAAAAGAAAATATAAATAAATACGAATACACGTTTCTTTTTAAATCTCATAGGTGTTTATTGTCCCCGCCGGTTTCACAAATACACAAAATTGATAAAATACCACATTACGGAAATACACTAACTATTGCGCCTATATATGCTCGTAAAAAAATGTTGATAGCAAAATACTTATACATCCACACAGTATACAAACAAATATAAAAAATATTCCTATTCTCGCACTTAAATATACAATAACAGATAATAAAAAAAAATATTGTACCACCACTCACGCTGTTGGCCAACCTACATTCACTCTCTTCTGTGGTTGACATTAATTCTCCACCAGATACTTTTAATAGTGCTGGTAGTTGGTATCTCACAGTCTTTGATACTTTTTATCGGGTGACAGTTCTCACCACTAAATTTCACTTGATAACTTTTTTTTTTCCTCCTGGCGCTGTTGTTGGAACTAATAGCAATTTTCTACACAAATATGGCTTCTTTCTTCCATGCATGTCTCTTCTTCTGCTTCTTATTTAGTATTTGAGCCTCATCAGCCACTAATCCTGATATTAAAATTCTTCTTGTCGTCACTCAGCTAAATCTGAAGACTGAATCTGGAGTTTCTTGGACTACTACTTCTGGAATTTGTCAACGGTGGGCTCTCTGGCTATTCTATCCCGCGATGTAAATAAACTCTGTAAAAATACGGACAGCTGCGAGATATGCATTGTAAATAAACTGTTGCTGATATATGACAATCGGCTCTAAAACTGCTTCTGAATGACTCGGCTGGTATAACTTTGACCTCCAAATATTGAACTAGGTGAAAATTAATTTATTCTTCGCACTATTACTTTACTGCCCCTCTCTACTGCATATATATATAACTATGCTATTGTCCTCCTTTATCTCTTAATATTTCTAAATTAATTCTGCATTATCAAGTCCGACTGCTCCCTTCTGCGTTCTAAAACTCGACTGCTTACTGTGAATGCTGCACAAATTGTGTTGAGTGATCGTGCAATCACAAATTCTTTCTTTCATTCGAAACTCTTTCACACCTCCGGAGCTACACTCTCCTCCGATTTGCTCCTTAAACACGCCTACACTTTTATAAGAAACTTTCTAACTAATTAGCTTGAAATAAAATAAAATAATCCTGTGGCCTTATTACATAAAATATAAAATAAACTTTCTTCTTCTTTTACAAATTACAACATTCATATAAAATAAATTTATTACATTTATATTTTTTAAGCTTATTCTTGCTACCTAATATTATAAAATACAAAATATAGATTATTAATTCTTCCCCCTCCCCCTACTTAAGTCGCAATTATCAATAATTCTAACTAAATAAACAACAATAATTCTTTTTTTTCATACATGAATATACAATAAAATTATAAATCTTTTTCAATACAATCTTGTACAAATCATTACTATGCATAATATAGAACTACTACTGTTTACAGTTTTACAAATATCAATGCCTCTTTACAAACAATGTTACAGTTTGAGAATATAATTTCATAGGCGGCTAGTCATAAGAAATTCAAGCCTCCTTGCATTTTTTTATTCCTGGCTTTGAATCCCTAATATAGTCCATAAGACCCCTCCAATTATTATTTGATAAAAAATCTTACATCTCATAATTCCCAAAACTATAGACATATGATAACTTAAACACATATATTTAAAGTTAACACACCTATCAATTAAACTTTAAATATTTGAACTATATCTCAATAAACTTTCCCTACTTAATGGTTTACATATATAATTCAAAATTAAAACTTAAAGCTTATATTACTGTAATTGAATTGTCAAAGATAAAGGTCCCCCTTTCAAGCGCTTCTCTGCTGAAAGATCATATAACCCAGGATTTCAGACTTATCCTCCCTCTCAGATGATTGATAGATCCGGGAGATCGTTAAACTCTTCCTATGAATATTCATTCTCCCTCTTAGATAGTTGATTGGTCCAAGAGATCGTCAACTCTATGAATATTCATTCTCCCTCTCGGCTAGTTGATTGGTCCGAGAGATCGTCAACCTAGGGTGTGCGGCACAAACTCTATTTAAATCTTCCGCACCCCTCTACTAAAATCCTGTCCTTACCTCTCTCTCGGTAAGACATTCTTGCAGCCTCCAACCTATCCATAATTACATGTAACATGGGCATTGATTTGTTATTTTCTGTAATTGTGTCATTCCACCCATCACTCCTGTAACACTTACAATTATCTGGTGGTTTACTTTTAGGTAAAATTAATAGTAAAGTCCAATTTAATACACTTTTAGGTATTAGTACAAGATTCACTACTTCTTGCACCTCATCCCCTGACCAGTACTAACCTTCCTTTTACTATGTTTTGATATGGCCTGCATGGTACAAGTTTAATTAAGCTTATGTCTACTTCTGTATTTTTTACATATTACTACTTTCTGTACTATATATTTGGCTGTAGGCTACTCCCCTTCAATTCCTTCATCTAATGATTTTTCATTCCCCTCATCTCTCCTCCACTCCTTGTCATCATCACCCTCCTCCATTCACAATTCCTTCTATCCTATTTTTACAATTTTCTGTATAGGGTTTGCTTGTGTCAAATTTGATTTTAAAACTGCTCAACTCTCCTGTCCTATTTTTTGTGATCTCCTCTAGCATCACCCCCTTTAATGCCTCATCTACCAACATTGTGCCATATCTCTTATTTCCTGCACCATCTATCCAAACATATGTCCACAATGCTGATTTCAATGCATTAACTTCTACTTTCATGCCTGCTTTTTGCCTAAACATGCCTCCATAAATTACTTCTTCTAGCCTGTTTGTCTGTATTACTTTTCTGATTATATTATGAGGATTTATATTATATTTTTTTATCATGAGTCTTGGGTCAAATCCCTGGTCCCAATTACCATTTGCTCATATGTATTGCCAAACCATAGATGATATAAAACTGGAATCTACTCCTGAATCAATCCTTCCCCAAAACACACATCCGAAAACATTCAGTTTAAATAAAAGTTGATCTTTAATCTCCGCCACCTTCTCCTTACCCATCATAAATTCTTTGCTATCTTTCCCTATACATGTCATATTTTTATTGTTTGTATACATCTTGCTTGTTACAAAATATTAATTATATTACCATTGAGATACTATCCTCACCATATTGCTACATAAGTGTGGATTTTGATCCCTCTCATAAAATAGTATATAGAATAAATGGGGTTTTATACTAATGATCTGTGATGAATGTGTGAATGCTTTTAATTTTTATATGTGAATTACAGGGTAAGACTTTACTATATGTGGGTGGGGTTTATGCAATCTAAATTTGTTGAGAAAATAGACCATCCCATTCGTAAGTCGCCCTATGACGAACACGGGGTTTACGGTTTTAAGGTACGTAATGTCTATTTACAATATTGACTATCCCAATTGTGACGAGGCCTATGATTAAGACTGGAGTCACGGCGTCTTGGTACAGTCAAATATTGCACTCACTTCTTCTGCAAAAGGGATAGTGTAATAGATGTGTGTCTTTAACTATATTTTGCAAAGGATAAGAAAAAGTTTAAATTCACCTGGGAATGAAAAGTCGGTGGCCCAATGGCCCCGGGCAATATCAAAATGGTTACGAACAACATAAACAGTTTCAAACAACAGCCCACCGGGCAAGCATAAAGCAGATCTAGAAATTAAAACTCCTCACCTCAATTTTTTTCGTGTGATATCAAATTTCACAAATTAATTGGCCGAAATTAAATAATGTTCAAATCAAAAGAATCACTGTCACAAACATTGTGGAAAAGTTTATAATATAAAAAAAGGTTTTGATGAAATGAATAAGCTATCACCTAAAGGTTAAGTTTGTACTAAATCAATAAATATGATTGGTGCAGGAAAAAAATAAATGAGTGTTAATTAACCTTTCCTGTTCAAGTTGTAATTAAATGTGTAGCTACATAACTCCTCTCTTTTTTTAATTAATCCAGTTATACAAGGTAAGCTATATAGTTTAGTTTTATTTAGCCAAATCTTCAACATTAATAGACAATTTTGACAATCTAGATATTATTTCGTATTTAATTTATAGCATATAAATGATTTTATAATAAATTACAAGAAAGCTTAAAAAATCTTCTAGGTCCTTTGTCAGAAAGAAAAACACAATATCCATGTTTGTATAAAATAAAACATCCACAGTTTTTGACTAAATCTCTCTCTCTTTGTAATATCTTGTAATTTATTATAAACTCATATTTATTTGCTATAAATTAAATATTAAATACTGTATGTTTAGATTGTAAAAATTATATACTGTAATAGGACAGGATTAAGCCTTTATAGGACGTTAGGCAAAGCATAAGATTTGGGTCCCTTATAATATATATAGGTATCTGGTGGTAGAAGCCCTTCAGTGGGGTCCAGGTGAGGAATCCTGGTGGGGTCCTCCTGTGAATTTTTTTTTTAATTTTATAGCAGTTTTGTGCAATTTTATTGTAAAATTTCATGAACATTAGGATTTCGGACTGTTCCCTTCCCTGATCTCAGCCAATTCAGAGTTGTGTGCCTAAATTCGGAGAATTTATTTCAATTTCTTACAGAATTTTTTTTTATGATTTTTGCAAAGTGGCAATAATAGAATAGCGCCACAATGAAATTTTGTTCGAAAAAAAAAAAACGAAGTTAAACTGTGTAAAATAACAGAGCTCCTAAAAATGGTAGCTTATTATCTTACAAAATGTTCAGCTCATGAAATTTTTATTCATTAAACTATTTTTTAAAAAAGACGAAATCTTTTTTTCACAACTAGTTCCTTTTTTTTTTGGCAAAATTAATTGACAGTTACTGTAGGTTAGGTCATTTTTATTTTATTTTACAAAATGTTCAGGCCATAAAGTTTCATGTACCCAACTATTTGCTTTTTTTTTTTTAAGAATTACTGTAATGAATATAAATAATTTTTGGTGAATAGAGGGCATAATCTTTAATTATTTAGAGAATATATAGTAGGCAGCGGCTATATAATTTTTACATTCAATATTAATCCAGGAAAAAAGGCCTATCTTTTAAATCATAGATGGTAGGCGGATTGCTACTAATTGATACATTAAAATGTCACTCAGTGAAATCAGGGTATTGCTTTATTTTTCTTGCGAATTAGGGGCAACATGAGACCAAGATAGGGCAATCTTATTTGTGCCTTGAGGTTGCCCTGGGGCAACCTAGTAATTTATAAATTTTTCTACCCCTGTTTATTTTTCATTCTTTTTCTAGCTAAACCTAACAATTTTAATGCTCTAGATGGCTAACATTGCTTATGCAGGAATAGTAGTGGTATAACTGAAGAGATAAAAAAAAGCCATTTTTAACAACCAACAAAAATATCTTTTAGCTTCCTAAAATATTTGTACTGAAAGGAAAATGTCAGAGAAGCTCCAAAGAGAGCCGGAACATGTAGTTTGGTGGAAGCTACACTCACTTCTTGATTAATTAGAGACTTTAATCTACCGATACCCACTTGACCACGTTTGTAATTGGACAAGGAAAATAATGTATTTTAATTAAATGAAAACAATGTTGCTGAAATAAAATTGTAATTAATTGAATTTTATGTTGCGATTATGACCACAGTAAAGATATTGGAACTTAAGTTTAAGCAAACGCCATTGTTCACAAGCGTTAATTATTTAATAATACAAACGAACTAGATTTGTTATCTCTAGGGTTTTTGTAACAACTTTACTTTTGATTGAAAGAAATGGATTTGAAAATATGGTTTTGAAAAATATGGATTTTAAAAAATAGTTGTACAATGAAATGAGCCCGGAGGCTTTTACTTTTAAACCTGGATAACATACAGTATAATGAACATGAAAATAGCCATCGTAATTTTTACCGAAATATATTTGCTGGACTTAAAAAAATTTTTCTTGTTAGATATGATATAAAAAAATTGTTAGTGTTGAAATGAATAAATATTGAATAAAAATACGAAAAATACTAATTAAATTGCTATAACTTTTAAAATATAGGATAAAAAAAATACTAATGATTATTTTCACATGTTTATAAAAATTAATAAAAAAAAAAAGAATAAACCAGGTCTTTTTCTGGGCTTTTACATGATTTTATTTACATAAAAAAAAAAATACTTACTAAAAATACATAAATAGTTGCTTGTCAGATGGAGACATCATTTGTAGAGGAAATTTGGTGAAGGAGCGAAGATAAAAATGGAAATACCGATGCACAAATAAAATAGCGCGAAGAATGGACAGAAGGACAGTGGTTGATAGATTTCTTGTTGTAGAAATGCAAACTGCGATAAGACAACTTTTAAAGTGTAATCTTTCAACAATTTGAAGTAAAGAAGATTTAGGAAAGTAGAACATTTTGGTATTTACTAATGATGTCAGCAACGGAGGAGCATTGAATGATCACATTTACATTTTTATGCGAAAATGTTATGACTCCTCCGAGTCCTGCCTTGTATTTCTGCCAATGTTTTGGTTGTTTCGGAGCTTTCAGATACTGCCAACTGGTAACCTTGTTCCGCAGCTGGCAGAACTGAGTTATGGCTCCGTCTATTAGATCACACAGCCAGGTTATGTACTCTTCAAACATATTTTGGATCGAAAAGTTGTTGTACTGGGGCATTTTCTTCAAATATTTTCTGTTTATTTTTGAAGAAAAACTTATACAGGAACACAGTAGAGTAGTTTAATCTGGCAAGTGATCTTCTTAGGTGAGTTTTGGGAGAATGAATAACTTTTGCTGTTGGTTTTATACTGTTTGTTATTGAATGTAAAATACTGATTTCAGTCCATTTTGAAAGATGATTTGTGCATACTTAGCCAAGCAAGGTTTAAACCAATTAAAATGGTAGCAAGTGTCAGACTCCGCTGTGTTTGTTTAAAATCCATGACTCCGAGTTACTTGTTTCAATGTTTAAAATCCAGTTGAGGATCATTATTGTGCTGATAGTCGAATACACTAAAAACATTTTGAGTCATATATGCGGAACACTGTCAAGGCTAATCACAAAAATGAACTAAATTACAAATTTAAGCTTATATCCAGAAAAGACGTTTGGTTGTACATTAGTGCATAATAAAGATACACATAAATCCAGAAAAGACTCTTTGAATCAGGCTAAACATTAAACATAAAAATCCTATTTAAAATAACTATGAATTGGAATCTAGGTGTGGCTCTAGACATATCAATTACATGAGTCATAATCTTGACGATCTGTTTCCCTACTCAGCAAAAATGTGTCTA
This sequence comes from Euperipatoides rowelli, assembly GCA_003024985.2. Taxonomy (NCBI): domain Eukaryota; kingdom Metazoa; phylum Onychophora; class Udeonychophora; order Euonychophora; family Peripatopsidae; genus Euperipatoides; species Euperipatoides rowelli. The sequence goes on from PXIH01S0041052.1 coordinate 14,106, forward strand.
GTAGTGTGCATAGGAAAGTGGACATAATTCTACGGAGAATTCTTGGTGAATTGGAGTACAGTACTAAAAAAGTGTTAGTTGGCTTTCTACTCCGAACGACAACTGTCTCGGATCAACCTATTGTGTCAGTAATATCAACTACGCTTAGAATATTTAAATTCTTTTATTAAAAATTTTAAATTTAGTAATTCGATTTTTGCTGATGAAAAAGTTTTAATTTTAATTAAATAAGGAAACGGATGATCTTATATATACATAAGAAAACATATTAAAAATAAAAATGTTAATTATTATTATTATTTAGGGTTTATTTTAACACATATGAAATACAATAAATGAATTGCTCTCAGCTAAATGACATTCCATAGCCGGAAAATAACAAAAAAATAAAAAATTACATTAATATAAACCAAAGTTTAACTTAAAAAGCTTCAGCCCCTGAAGATGTAGGCCTAATTTACATGAAGATCCAAAGAATAATTGATTAGATAATGACTCGTAGATAAAATAAAGTTAGAAAATAAAATAAAAATAAATAAATAAAGTAATGGCAGCAGACAGTACTATATCATAATTGTTCATCATAACATCAAGTGAAACACTTATCAAAACGTAGACATTAATATTTAACAAATCCAGTTTCAAGTCAAATAATCCAGATATTAACCAATAAATGCAAAATTATTCCATAGCATTCTAGATGTTATCCATTTGAAATAAATTTCTTCCTGTATAGATGAAACCTAGCTTTAAAAACCACCATTAAAAGCTTCAATAGATACTTCACAAAGTCCGTTGAGCAATAGCAAACATTACTGAATAAACAGCTACTGACGGCATCCAAAGACGATTCAAAAAGTCAGTTCAGTAACAGTACCAACCACAGCATTTCAGGAAACAAAAAATACTTAAAAAAGAAATAATAATAAATGAATAATATATTCTTATTTCTGAATATGCAATCCATAATGATCACCAATGAAGAAAATAAACGTTACAGGCTACCAAAGAAGCCTAGTCCATCGCAAAACTTTTGCTGTAACACAATAAACTACTGCTGTCTCCAAAAGTCGAAACACAATACCAATTCATAACACGTCCAAAAATAACCTTGTTACTACAAACTCCAGGGGGTCCAAAGAAATTTTTCGTTATATTGAAATTTCGTTGTAGATAAAAAAAGCTAAAAATAGATTTGAAATCCTCAAATTCATGAAGAAAAAAAAATGATCAAAATACTGTACTGTATATAATTTTTACAAACAGCAAAAATAAACAAAATTATTCAAAGATTTATAATATTTTAGAGTATTGTGATTGTACAGTAGCCTTATTTTTAAAAAAAAAAATATCATTGATGCAGAAAATGATCCAAATATTTTAAAATTTATTATATTGTATGTATATAAATATACAGTACTGTATACACTACAGTGAAAATATTGTCAATAGCCTAGAATAAAAAAAAAATCTTGCAGGTGTTTTATTATGCAGTAAGTATCAAACTTTTAATTTTTTTTTTTTTTTTTTAATTAAAGTTACTAAATTTTAAGAAGGAAAATTTTAATTAAAACAAAACAAAACATTAAGATTGATGCAGGTAATGTGTCATTTTTTTATTTGTTCATATGTTTACATTTGGTTTGGGTACTTAAGTAGATTGCTTGACTTTAGAAGTTGACAAAGTGGAAGGCATTCCAAATTCGTTAGCAACATTACATCACATTTTGTCTTGACTAAAAACCACTGCCTAGTGCCTTCAATATTTTTAATTCTCTTCAAGATGGAATTGCAGGTGTTTTATTCTGCTGTAAGTAGCAAACTTTTAATTCACTTTTAATTTTTTTTATTTTTATTAAAGTTACTAAATTTTAAAAAGAAACATTTAAATTAAAAAAAAAACAATCACCCGAATATTAACTTGTGAAGCTATTAATCCTGGCAAAGAGCGGGAAAACTTTGTGTGAAAATGATTAACTTTTTCTTCAATTTTATTATGCNAAAATGATTAACTTTTTCTTCAATTTTATTATGCTCTTTTATAGAAGTCGATAAAAGTGAAAGGTATTCCAAATTCATTAGCAACATTACATCACCTTTTGTATTGCCTGCGAGGCAACCACTGCCTCCAGTATTTTTCTCTTGGTAGCTGTAATATCTCTGGATCTGTCTAAGGCTTTTGATAGTCTTCCACATCAACTACTCTTGGACAGATTAGCAGAACTTGACATTGGATCAACAGAAATGTCTTGGTTTGCTAGTTATCTCTCACAAAGATATCAGGCAGTAAAATCTAGAAATAGCTTAACTCCATTTCTGCATATTGACTCAGGAGTTTCTCAGGGATCTGTTCTGGGGCCGCTTTTGTTCAATATCTTTATAAATAAACTTCAAAGATACCAAAATTCTCTAAGGTTTCACTACACAGATGACTCCATAATTTTTTTAAGTGGTAACGACATCAGCGAAGTTCAGGACAGGCTTAACTTTGACTTGTCTCTGGTAGCTGAATGGTTGCGTTCGAACGGTTTATTACTTAACGTAAATAAAACCAAACTCTTGTTAGCTAGTACAAGAAAGAATTTAGTAAACTTAACCTTGCAGATTTTAAAATATCTTGTGAAGGACAAACTATACTCCCTCAAACAGACATTAAAGTTTTGGGTGTCACCATTGATCACTTCTTGACATGGGAAAAACACACCTCTTCCCTTGCCAAAAAGACTATTGGTCTCTCAAAAATTTTGTTGAGATTGAGCCACTATTTATCTAAACCCAATCTTTGCCTCGTTTATCACTCTGTGAATTGCCTCCAGGCTAAACTATTGTGATGTTGTATGGGCTCTTGTAGCAAAAAATTACAAAATAAACTTAAAATCTCGTCCAATCTTGCAGCCAGAATAATATTATATATGGTTCCGGTCTTTCTAGCGCAACAAAAGCTAGGAAGGAATTAAACTGGCTTCCTTTGTACTCTATGAGACTTTTGGACTTTTGCATTTATTGTGCATAATTTAAAAATGTCTCAACAATCAGGCCACCTCATATCTAATATTTTATTATTAAACAATAACACCCAACAACATATTACTCGTTCAAAGACAACTAAAAGTTTAAAACACAAACACAGAAGAACATCTCAAATATAGGTGGCGCTGTTCGGGAAGGCTGGTTCTTAT
>PXIH01S0041055.1:4473-14488 GCA_003024985.2 Euperipatoides rowelli
AAAAATAATAAAAATCCGTTACATTTGACCTTTAAAAATAATAAAAGAAAAATATAAATATGTGTTTTTATTATTCTATATCTTCAAGGAACATGTCTATGTCACTTAAATATCGTCTAACTACAGTATTTCTCTCAGTAGAGAGAATGTTATTGTGAAAAGATTTATCATCCAGCTTGTTCCCCATTGCATTAAGCAACCCCTAAACATTTTTAACTTTTGCATCTTTAAACTGATTAGTACACAGAATCAGTATTGCAAAATGCTAAAAACACTCAGCCGTTTATCAATAATTCATGCTCACACAAGTGTGTGCATGCATAAGGCGAAGTATATAGATCAGAGCAGTTTTGTGTTTAATAGTCGATCTCCTTGCTTCACTTAAATTCAAAGTTTTCTCACTTTTGGAACATTCTGCCAAATTACAGTATATAATGAATCTAAAAAAAGAAAATTACCCATTTGAAAAGAATCCTTCAATGCATGTAGAGTTCCATTTCCACAAACTATATTATCATACTCACCACAACAAAAAAACAATATCTAGCATACTAAACTATTTTTCTGCTAAACCAAAACACGTATCTGTATAGGGAAATACCACTCTATAACAATGTATATTTTTGAAGATCTAAATCTACCATGACAGTGGTATGATAATCAAGTATGGTTTAAAACAAATAAAAATTCTGCTAATTATTTAGATTTGATATTTTTTGGTAACAGTCAGCATGGATTTTGTACATTAAGGAAACTAAGATTAAAATACTATCACTGCTAAATATTGAATTAAAAATATATTGGCATAAAAGTTTTTACTCAGAATATAGAAGGTGCACCTTATACATAAGTCCCCCTATGATTCATTTATTTGAATTTAGAACTTTTAGAAACAAGCTCATCTATATTTTAAGCAAAACAATTTATAGCAGTATATAATTATATTTAAATTTAGTCTTGTGACTCACCCTGATGACATTATGGGTATGTATTTTGCTAACTAAGCAAAAGTAAATAAATCCAACTGAAACTTTAAATAGCCAACTTAAAATAAATAATTGAAATATGGATATTTATTACATTCAATTCATTTAACAAATAGTCTCATATCAAAATTTTTAGTGATGGTTAACCGACCCTTTAATTAAAATCAAAATTTATTATCTATATTTTATTTCTAGAGATTATAACCAATTTAAATTCTCAGCCTTCCTCTCTGTTTTAGTTTTCTTTCCTTGCATTATTCTCTCGAAGTTATTTTACCAATTTTCCTATTTTTTTTTTATTAATAAATTACTATTTAGTTTAAAATTTTATATAAAGTAAAAATCAAAACTATGGAATTACTCATTACTTACATGAGCAGTTTATTTACCTTATTAAACTGCTCCTTCAAGTGTAAGTTATCCGTTACAATCGCTAACTGAACTTCCAAATCACGACGAACAGAACGATAGCCTAAAATAGAAATGAAGTTTAACAATATATTTATTATAATTTACATTGCAACAACAGATTGTTCAATAAACATTTTTAAAGTAGCTATTTTGAAACTTTTAAAGGAATTTGTAAGTCAATACATGAATATTAAAGAAATAGGCCTACATGGATCATAAAAAAAAGGCAGTGTCAATTATTTAATACTGAAATAATTTTAATGTTTTATTTTCTCAACTATGGCAAGTGTTTTTAAATAATGTGGGTTTACTGTATTACCTGTATATGATAATAAATTTTGACAGTGAGTTGCACCAGAAATTACAGTAAATCGCAGGATATTCAATTTTTTTTCTCTCTCACTAATTTTATTAAAAAGTATCAGCATGTCGTGTTTTACAGGAGTTGAAATCAGAGCAGAATATTTGGTACTGAAAATCTAGTTCCTTATAAGCCAGAAGCCAATGATGTGATATATAGGATTCAAATTGATGAAATTGGGGGGAGTGACTACTTATGATGAAAATCAGAGAATTTTTTTTTTTTTTTTTTTAATGTATGGGCTTAAGAACCTTTCTGCATTCAATTATTATGTGAATGTTTAGATGTTCAGTCTTCTATGGGATTGAGTTGCAGAATATTAGAAGCTATTGTTTTTTTTTTTGATTAGTAGTGTTTGAACATAAAAAGAAAATCAGTAAAGTTAACATTATTTATAAAAATGCCTAGATATTTTAGAATAGAAAAATTGATCTAATAAAAGATCAAAACAAAGGTGATGTAATTTAAATCTTGTTTGAATAAAACCAACCATATTAACATTTTTTTTTCAGTAATATATTATTGCTAAACAATAGTGAACCTTACAAACTAGACCATTATAAATTATTAATAATGCAATGGCTTTTATAGTATTTCAAATGTAACTGAAAGAATTCATTAAATGTGCAGTTTCTTTACAAGCTCAATGATTGGATGGCAGGCTTCCAGTTTATCCAAATGCTCAAAGCAATAAATGTGTATGTTGTATTTACTGTAAGTCATATACACTGCTTTGCGCTGCTCTTTCATGGGTCCTACTTTTCCTGGGTATGAAAATTGTTTTAAGAATTTCTGAAGATAAGAAACAGTTGTTAATGAGAAGTCTTGCAGTAATCTAGACTTCCTGAGAATGGAAAAAAATCTTCATGGATGATTTGATCATATTTGATTATTCACTTGCATGATAATGCATAGGCTACCTGCTTATAAAGTAAAAGTGAATCTTCAGTCTAAACTTACAGAATTTGAGTGGAAGAGGATTCTTTATCTCCACGCATCAACTCAAGGAATGACCAACTTTCATTTCTTTGGAAATATGAAAAAGCACAGAATGGAAAGCACTTTCCTGATGATGTGTTTAATTATTAACCTTTTACATAGCTGGTGCATAGTTATTAAAAAAAATTCAGAATAGGCGTCAAAATGTGATTATGTGGGGGGAAATAATTATACAGTAGATAGTTTTTAAATTGAAAAAGTTTTCTTGTATGCTAAGTTGTAAAAAAACTAATTAATATATAACCTTTATATCCTAAATATGTTGATGTAAATAAAATTGCATATTACAAGATGATAAAATCATTTAATTACAGTATTACTAATCAATATATGTTTCTTAGTTCATAAAAGACAAGATTGACTAAAATAAGTTTGAGAAATTATTAAAACGTTGGGGGGGGGAGGGTGAATATGCAAGTAGAAATTTAAAATCTTTGTATATTTCATAGCAATAAAACATCATTAGTGTTAGTAGTATCATCAGTGTTAATGTACAGTAAGTATAAGAAACATTTCACCAAATTATAATATACCAAGTAGAAAGTATTTTGCTAATACAATAGTTCAAATATATTTTAAAATACAAAAGCAAAACTTCAAAAATCCCTTGATAAAGCCACTAACATATCTTTAACCACAGATATTTGGACAACTACAAATAATATTACAGGCCACTGGCTTTCAATGATTTTGAACAACACAGGGTTATCCTAAGCATCCTTCCTTTTTCAGGCCATCATACAGGGTACAATCAGTGAAAGTTGAACAATGCACTAGAGGAATATAAGCTCCCAAAAAGCAAAGTTTTTTTTATACTGCAAGATTCTGCAACAAATATGAGGAACTTTCATTAAGTGACTCCATATTTTCCTAACAGGCTATAAGGACTATGTTAATGTCAATAGGAATATTGCAAAACACTTCAATTATAATGTTTCAGCAGTTAAAAAATTAATGGAAATACAGCAGTTAAATTAAAATTAGCATAAATTAATTCAAGATGTATCCACTCATTAGAATTCAATTTATTATAAACTGGCAAGTGGCAAGAAACATAAAAAGCAAAAAGTTCTAGCAACATATGCTGTGGATAGCAATATTTCACCATTAAGTCCATAGGCCTAATAGCGGAGTCATGTCGAAAAAAATTGACAAATTCTTGTGTTCATTTGAAGAAATCATTAAAGAAGTTAGTAAAAAAAAGTCTACCACTTCAATCATAATTTCTACAATTTTGACAATTTATTTTTATCCGAACTGTCCAAAATTATAAATTCACTGGGATTCTCATCACAGTAGAACAACATAAATCATCAAATGAGAAAAGATTTTCCAATAACCCGGAAAATAAATGTTTGTGTTTATCTTTGATTTAAGATGACATTTCTAAGAAATATGAAAAATAAAATAAAAGATGGGCGTTGGAGCAATGTCAAATAGAGGATCTACTTCTCCCAGTTCTACTAAAGATCAAGATACAACAGCCATTACTAAGAATTTTTCAAGTTTGTTTAATTAGCTTCTACTAAGATAGTATAACAAATTCCTAAGAATCAGAACTGTTACAAAATGATGTTGAAATAACGGCTAAGAACAAGGCTGGCAGTAAAAATACATTTTATTCTGGCTCTATGGCAGGTTGTAAAAAGGTAAACAAAAAGCCTTGTACTGACAATGGACAGTCAATATACTTTAACGGAGGCAGCTACAGACCTAGAGGGCTGCAAACCCTCTAGCTTACAATAAGAAAAATAATGTAAAAACCAAAACCAGACAACTGTTCCTAGAAGGAGCAGCCTCAAATTTGCGTACGTAAGTGCCGTTTCATTTGTATGAGCAATCTCCCTTTTATATCAAGAGATCACACATACAAATTAATTAATGAAGAATTAATTAATTAGCACGTTCAAGTGAATTTGACGTTTTAATACAATATTTATGTGCATAATGCCACCTAAATGCCTTATAATAAAATAATTATACCATGAAATAACTCAGTTGTCACTTGAACACACCAATTAATAAATAATAAAATAAAATAATTATGACAGCTCATCATACTCTCCCCTCCCCCCCCCCCCCCCCCCCCCCCCCACTGAAAAAAATTGAATTCCAAATTTCCATGTACAATAGGTAGAAAATAAAAGGCATGCAGCTCTAAAAAAAAACCTAGATTGACACGCCCTCTTTTTTTTTTATACAAGAAAATCTAGAACGTTCAAATTAATGTTCTCCAAGGTAGGGTCAAAGAGCAGAGTGATTCACTGCACAGCAGCGCTGGAAAAGTTCATGCAACTTTAAAGCAGGAAATAAAAGGAGGAAGTCCTGTCCACAATGTTTTAGATTAGGAAAGGGTACAAAACTCTCCCTATCAGGTGCTGACTCGATGTACATAGGGCTTTCCCCTTTGTCAATTACATGAGTTGGTGAGCCATTATGACATTTCCTCCATGTCAAATGTCCTCAACTCAGCTCTCCTCAGACAGAGATCAAAACATAGAATAATATTTTTGTCTGAGTGTCAAACGAAGACACTTTGGCATAAGAAAAAAAAAACAGCTGCAACAACCTATGATTCCTTATTTCAATACCAGACGAGGAGTAGGCTGTCACTCTCTCCATGGTCCAGCCTAAATTCCCGAAAGTTTAGTCTTTCAAATTCCCCGTCAGGAAGCCACTATAACAAATTCCTAAGAATCGGAACTGTTACCAAATGATGTTGAAATAACGGCTAAGAACAAGGCTGGCAAGTAAAAATATTTTTTATTCTGGTTCTATGGCTGGTTGTAAAAAGGTAAACAAAAAGCCTCGTATTGACAATGGACAGTAAAGATACTGTAATGGAGGCAACTACGGACCTAGAGGGCTGCAAACCCTCTAGCTTACAGCAAAAAAATAAAGTAAAAACCAAAACCAGACAACTGTTCGCTAGAGTGCAGCAGCCTCTAATATGCGAATGTAAGCGCCATTTTATTTATTTGAAAGCCTTTCTTCTTTTTCAGAATATACAAAGATACAGAAAAAAAAACCAAAAGGGGAAGACCTAGGTCTTATTACAAAATTAATAACATAAAACAAACAAACACACAAAATACACATAAACAAGCAATAAACAACATTATATACAGTTTATGAGCAAACATGAAAAACGCTCTTTTATATCACGGGGAGATCGCACATACAAATTAACAAATGAATAATTAATTAATTAGCATGTTCAAGTTAATTTGAATATTTCAAGAGATAATAATAGAGTCAACAATTTACTACGTCGTTTTAATACAACATTTTTATGATTGCTAATCAAAACTATCAGTTGATTTTTAAAATTTAAATAACTGATGAAATTATGATGAAAACTTTATTGTATATAAAATTATCAATCTACAGTATATAATATACAATGTACATTACACAAGTCTTTTTTTTTTAAAAAAAAGTAAAAATAAAAATAGCATACCAAAATTAGGTGATCCAATGAATGACATTGATGGCAAATATTCTTTAGGTAAATAGTACCATAATCCTTTAACATGGAAAGTTCCCTTGGATTTTACATATTCACGCATTTTAATACGATGAGTTTGGTTAGCACTAATCACTTGTTCAAAAAATAATTTAGCAATATATGTATATGCAGTAGGAATGCTTCCTGATATTCCCTTGGCTCCAAAAAAGCCATTTACCTAAAAATATAAACAATTTTATACAATTCAGTACAGTAAATCTAATCATAGATAGGCTATATTTCATTAATTTAATTATATATAGGCTAAATTTAATGAATTCCAATAAAGAGTCCTTTAGAGGAAATATTGTTTAACTATAAACATGCAGTTGAATTTATAATATTAACCAATGTTTTTATAGACAACAGAGGGTTATTAATTCATTTAGTCATGAGTGTGCCAAGAAATAATGGTGCAAAATCAAATTTATATTTTACTTTTGGACAAAAAATGACAGACATAAATCTGGTATATTGCATTAAAATTTAAAACCATGATAGCGATGCGTTTGTCCTTTAAATTACTATATAAGTATAAACCATAAGTAGGTTAATACCACTAATTCTCCTAAACCCTCATTACTAATCCATGACTTTTATAAGTCATTAAAACCTATACCATTATCTATAAAAGGTAACATTATTCAAACAACCAATTATATTTGTCTATTAGGCATCTACAGCCAACTAAACTTAAAATGGGATCAGCATATACACCATATTATTTCTAAAGTCAATAAATCCATTTATGTTATTTATAAACTTATATCAATTTGGTGCGGATTCAATACATCTAATACACACCTACTGTATATAACTTTTATCAGATTCATCCTAGAATATGGTGCACCGGTTGGCATTCATCATTAACTGTTAACCATAGCAACGATCTTGAATCTATTCAAAAGCGAGTTTTAAAAATTCTTAGATCCATTAACTATGTACAGTAACAATCAAGTTTATTATCATTGAAAATTGAACATTACAACAAAGAAGAATATCACTTATAACTAGTTTCTCTATACAATTCTTTGTTTCACCAGTATCTATCTCACAATTTTCTGGAGGTCACCAGAAAAACTTCAAGATTGGCCAAATCGCCAAGAATTTATATCAAGGTGCTGAATAATAACCTATAATTATTTTTTTCTTTCTTTTTTATCCTTTTAAATTATTTGAATTTTTTTCCATATCCTTTCTTTGAGTCAGGAGAAGAAAAAAGAGAGGGAGGGAAGAAGACAGGAGTGAGGAGTATTTAAAACCATCTCAATTCAACATAAAATATACATTTAATAGTACTGTCTTAATCATAATGCAAATAAGGCAGATAATCTATCCATCAGAAAATGCCATAAAAAGTAAAAAGTATTGTTAAAAAATACAATTGAAATAAAATTATACCTTAGGTGAGGCCATTAACATATCATAAAAGGAAGATGAATTATAAAGTACTTCATCCATATAATGTTGAGTTAAATTAAAATAACCAGATGCTAATTTAATTAATGTTCCTGGGGATGCTTGCTGTATTAACTGTCGAGTTACATGATCATCAGCATGTATCCCAAATGGTCCCATTTGAATAAGAGGAAATATCCAGGTATCAACTGTACTCTTTTTAACCCGTGCCATTTCATCGATAGTTTTCTGTCTGTACGATTCATAAAATGTTTGTATTTTTTCTTGAACTTGAGATTTATAATAACTTTTATTACCTACAATGCAAATAAAAATTAGAACATTAAATCTAGAAAAGTATTATTTAAATGAATAAGCATGTCATATTATCAAAAATGTTACAATAATTATTTTTTTAATAATTTACGGTGTATGACTAATATTTTTGGACATTGTTCATTTGGAACATTGATGCATTATATTAACTATTCCGTGCAGGAAATTACTATTACCCAAAAAAAAAAAATCAACATCAATTTTAAACAGTATAATTAACACAAACAAAAATATCACATTTTAAAAAAAATAAAATTAGCTATATTTTCCTTTATAATCCAGTCAGGAAGAGATGTGGAGATAAATCGGAACTTGAATCACCTTTATTAAAACAAAATAAATAGTCATGTCCATCAAAACGATCCAAAATTACATATTTTAATTAAAATGTTTATATTTTAATTTTTAAAACTTCTGTATATTTTATTTAGTATTTAAAATTCTAACTAGCCAAACCTAATGATTGTAATCATATATTGACAAGTAAGACGCCCTATGAAAAACATTTAACCGAAGTCCTAGTTGCTAGTACTGTACTATCTTATGTGAAATGATATTTTGTTTTTATCAATAATAAATTTTGCTAAGCAATCAATATTCAGGAAAATCCAACTCGATATTTTTTTACATTATGCATTTATTTTTAATTCAAGTCACACAGAAGAAAATGAGATATGGAAACAGAAAATGAGAATAACAATAAAAATGTTTATGTGAATGATGAATCTAATTCTACAATGCTTTAGTTAGCAATTACTAATATTAATTGGTTCTAATTGATTTAAAAAAATATAATTATCACAAATCCTATAATTGGCTCCAGAAATTAAAAAAAAAAAGAAAAAATTTTGGATATTAAATTAATGCAGAATTTAGTTTAAAATAGAATATTTCGAAGTGCACCAACAATATTTTTTCTACAACCGTATTCCAATGTAATTTTACCTTTTAAATACCATATTATGTTGTTTCTTTTAGGGTTTGTGTGTGGTGTATATTCAGCCTCTGATAAATATTGTACAAGTACTATTACAGGTATGTATATTAACAAAAAAGATGATATTGAAAATGTGTTTAGACATATTACAAAATTGGTAAATGGACTGTTTCACGCTAATTATATTACTAGAATAATGAAAATAGACATTCGTAGACGTTTTCAAAAATTGAATAAACTTGATTATGATCTATAAGTTTAGAGACAGGGGCGGATTACGTAGGGTGGCAAACGCCACCCACGCCCTATCCCTATTCATGTTTTTTTTATGGGGTAAGGTTTTTCTAACTTCTAGACATCTTCTTTCTAGATTGCCATATTAGCGGTTGGGCAGTATGTACAGTAAGCTTATATTAAAAATGGAAATACAGCACAGTCTTAATAACCTATTTAAAATTTCGATAGCTGGATAATAGGACTGCCCCATCCCCACCTACAATGTATTCTATGGTAGATAACTCTAGGCTATAGCCGCTACAGTATTTTTATGCACCAACAATACGAGCGTCTTTTCTTGACTGAAAATAAAGTATTATTTTATTTCCTTTTCAATTTTTTTTTTCTTTTCATTAAACTATTATCAAATTAATATTATTTAAAAAAGAAGAAGAAAATCTTATTGGTATATGCAGTATACTGTACGTATTTTTTTCACTAGCGACATAATTATGGAAACATACATAATTATAAAGTTCATTGCTAATAAAATATTAAAAATATGATATACAGTATAAAGTTCATCTTTCAAAATTGCAACAAGTGTATGCATTGTGCATGCTTTGACTGTCTGATTTGTCTAGTGTTTAGTAAAACCATGATACCTCCATGAGTAAAATAATGTCACTTTTAAGAAAAGGAAAAAAATGTGTGGATCTCAGAAAAGAACTGAACTGAGAAGACAATAATAGATTTGCAAATGAGAGCAATAAATCCAAAACAACTTAAATTAAATTTTATGTCACAAACTGAGATTCCAGCTAACATTAAAACAGCCAATAGTAGTAGGTACTATATTTTAT
>PXIH01S0041089.1:0-11591 GCA_003024985.2 Euperipatoides rowelli
CCCATTAGTGTTAATCAAGTACATTTTAGCATTGCAGTGCGACTGTTAATATCGAGGGGGTAAATCACCTATTTTGTTAATGACATTAACTCCTCATCTACGAGCAAAATAGTTTTAAAAATATTTAAAACCATTAACTTTATCTAAGAATGTCCAGTTTGGAAATTATTTCAAAGTGAAACATTCTTTTAGTAGTGAGTGGAGAGGAAGGGGCATGATCTTGCCTCTGTTGGCAAGAAAGAGAAATAATTAAAATAAATATTACTTCGTTCAATATTACTAAATTAAGAAAAAACTTAGCTGGAATTAAAACATGCACAATGTTGGTGGTAAATTAACGATCACAAGAGCCGTACCAAACATCCACGATAAGGAACTTGCAACAAAGCACTATCATGGGACATGGATTATTAATGTGTTTGTCGTGTTTCGCCCAAAACACTAACAGCCTAACTGAAATACGAAATAAAATCCTATCTAACATAGAAAATGGTCATATCAAGATGTACACTAGGATCACTTTCAGTTCTGAAATACAAACAATGGCGCTACTAATTTGTAATTTTAGGTGTTGGACGACAAGAGTAAATTATAGAGAGCCAAGTTCAATTTTGATAGAATGGTATATCCAAAGTAAATGTACCGTTCAACTCAGTGTGACATATAGCTCATAATAAGTTTCTCTAAATAAATCAAATAAGATCTGCATATGATGACGAATGAAATAGTTCAGAAAAGGCTATTACTATAATTAAATAATAAAAATAGTGGACCAAAAGGCCTGAAGAAATCAGAAATTGTCGGTTAAAAATTATCAAATATTTAAAAGTTTACGATTTAAAAAATAATGTGCGATAAAATGAATATATAGTAAAGTATATTTTACTTGAGTGAAATGAACCGAATGAACTAAGGAAAGAGTTAAAAAAATCAGTCGATAAACAATAATTAAAGTTTTAAATGTACTATAATGAATGTCTAGCATGTAGGTGAAACGATAGACTGCTGGTACAAGGAAGTCAACATTCCAAAGCACCTAGACATTCTATTAGAACATGCATGAAGAATGAGAAATATGGTGACTAGAAATGACTTCATTTATTACCAAGACAAGAAAAGATATTACAAAATCTACAACAGCAACTTACTGCCAAACAGATAGATACAAAATAACAAAACCCAGGGGTCGTTAATCTACCGGATGGCACCTGCCAGACTGACCACATAAAATAAAAACACAAATAAATATTTGCTGGACGGCAAGACAACCCTTACAAATACGACAAAGAGGTATACATGCTGTATTCTATTTTTTTTTTTTTGCAGAATAAGCATGCATGCAAATTAGGCTACATGAATTAATTAATTAGCATTGATTTGCATATGTGAGTGTTTATCTCATTGTTTACTATCTCATAATTGATCAAGAATTTTGACATTGTTTTTTTTTTATAATAAAATATAATCTTACTTTGGTTGTAAGAAAAACATTAAGAAAAACTTTAGTTTTTTCTTCTTCAGATAAACAGAGCAAAAGCATGTATGTCGACTAAGATTTGAGTGAAAGTATATGTTGTTAAATGATTCAAAAAATAATGAAAAATAGAATTATAGAACTATGGCCTCTCTATTGCTTTAATACCATTGCTTTAAGTAATATAGCGTTGCATAAGTAGATGTGTCATTATATAGACAGGGATTTCATAGGTAGAACAAAAATTACACATTCCTGTCTGTCTGTATGTGTCTCTCTCTCTCTCTCTCTAATGAAATAATGGTTTATAAATTAATGAAAAACTTTATTCTATCTCTGATTACTGTACTTCTCCAACAGAAGAAGAATTGGAAAATATTTTTAAAGTTTTGTTCAGGCTTTTAGACCGAAATAGAAATCAATAATATTATTGGAAAAGAATAAGATTTTAAGTCCAGACTTTTAGACAGAAATGGAATAATTAAAGCATTTAAAATATTTAAAGTCTGAAGTCCAACTATCTTGACAGAACATACAACATAATTGGAGAAGGATAACTTGTATATAAAAAATGACTTTATAATTATGCTTGTTTAATTAATATAATCTATATAATAAAATAGTAGAAATGTCTGTATGTATTGGTAAGGTTTGCTACTCTTCCTCAACCACTCATCATAGTGCAATGATGTGTGATTTACTTGAAAGCCCTGCTAAAGCTGATTTAACTGGCACTATTTTATCTATATGGTCTTTCGTGCTCCAGGGATGAATTTTTGAAAATTTATAGCAAAAGGAGTTGCAAAGTTTGCTGGATAACTATATAGCAATCTTTGGAACTCCAATTATTCCAGAGACAGTCTGAGATACATTTTTTTTTTGGCCACTAGATGGCTTTTTTTGATAGTTTTAGCATTTTTTTATTTTCTGGGTAATTAAAAAAAAAAAAAAAAAACTAACATAACAAATCAATTCTTATCATTAAAAATAAGTAAAAGTTGGTGATTTTAAATGTTTTCCTCACATCATTAACTGTCCTAATAACAGCCCTCAACAAATGCTAATAAGAATTAAACAGGAGTCGATTAATGGCAACTATATAATATTACGGTAGCATTTTTGATTGGAATGTTGGCCGAGTCATTCTTAATCATCACTTGTAATAGTGACAAACCAGTCTTTATTTGTCATCTTTAATTGGATCGGTTAATATCACGAGTTATGATCACTTGCCAACTCTTAATAGAAGCTCTCCATACGTCATGTAAATCAGTAGAATAGTATGCACTGTACGTAGTCTGTCATCCTATGCGGTTGAATAAATTCAGCTGATGGCTATGCTGTAGCTAAAATAGAAGTTGTTCATAAATCAAGGTGTTTCTCCGCAGACATAATTGTGTGGAAAATAAAATGGGGCACTTAGTACAAGCTGATGTATCCATCTCAGTCCATATGTTAACGGCTGAGTCAGACTACTGTCTAAATCAAATCTATTTACACAAATGACTTCAAGTCATATGCTAAAATTTTATACATTATTACTAAAAGAAGAAGAAAAAAAAAAGAGAGTCGAAATATCTTTTAAATTTAATATTGTTTTTATATCTCATAATTTACATGTTTCCATAGGAATAGAAGTGTTTTGTTTTTTTCTTTCTTCTTTTTTGACTTAAAATTGGAATATTATATTTGCTTACTAGTGCTGACACCTGTGAGTAGAAGCCACACTAAAAATGAATAATTTCTCCATTTGATGATTCCTATTATGTTATTAAATTATTTTAGATTGTAATATTCAGTAAATCATAAATCTTGTGACTGGAAAAGGTCAATACGATTATTAAGGTTCACATTTAAAATAAATGGAGCTATTTATTAGCTTCGTAATAAAAAAAAAAAAAAGTTTAATGAAAGGTGATGAAATGAGAAACTTGGAATATTTTAGATTATATTATTTATAAGTAAATATGAAAATTCTACATAAATTGTGAATTTTGCTATTTTATTTCTTTGTTTAATTAAATAAAATAATTTAAGTATTTTTAAATGAAAGGAAGCAATATTCGAGACTAAAATAAAATAAATTATGTTAAAATTTTCTTCTTAATAACCTCATTTTCCCAGTTATTAATATTATTAATTGGTTTATATCATTTTTAACTTGTACAATAAAAAAAAAAGAGATTTTAAGATTAATGCTTTACCCCGGAAGGATGTGGGTCTTTTTACAAATCATTAGGCTATATTCTTTCAATAAAAAAAAAACCCCGATATGAAATAAATAAAGTTATGAAAAGGTTTAAGATTTAAAGCAGTGATTCACAAACCTTTTAAATGCATGACCCACTTTCGGGCGAGAGTTTTGTTTGTGCCCCCCCCCCCCCCATCATTGTATCATTTGAAAAATTAAAGTCCCTGTAAAGTCAGAAACAACAATTGTACTCAAAACCAAATCATACCATTCCAAGAATGATCATAATAGAAATATATGATGCAATGACATGAAATATTCCCTGTGTAAATAATTTTTTCTAGTAGTTTGAACTATTGCCATCCTGGCGCTGTGATCTTAATCTGATGTGAGCTGAACAATGATACATTTACAGTACTGTGACTCTGGTCACAGTAGCCTACTGTGGGTGACAAGTGCAGTACCAAATGTTCAATGATTTGTAAAGGCTGTACGCATTTTGTTCCTAAATAGAAAATAAATGTATGTTAATAAAACATTTTTTGTTTTAGTTAGCAAATCCTCTCATGACTTCCCCCTCCCAGGGTCACACAGTGTGGGTCGGGACCCCAAGGGTGTCACAACCCCACACTTTGGGAACTGTTGATTTCTACTCACAATCCATAAATGCCAAGACTAGAGTAAACCTCAATGGTCATTTGGAGTTTGTTAGCTTCACCATTCAATTTAACATTAATTTATAAAGACAATCAAAAATAGTTGAAAAACCATTGTAGTCAATACAGCCTACAAAATCACACTTTCAAATAGTTCAAAATAGTAATTGCAAACCAAAGCTTATCGCTGTAACCATGAACATAACAGAGAATGAAAAACATGAGTAACTGTCTGCCATGGATACGCACATGGTCAATGCAAAATGAAGAGCCTACAATATTAAAGCTTTATAACTCTTGAAGAAACTAATAAAATATACATGAGCATAACGATTATTTATATGGTACACTTTGAGGAAGATTGCTTCATATCAACCTGGAAAGGCGAGAGCTTAACGTCACGAGGAAAAAAATTCAGGGAAAGATTAATCTGCTCATAGATCCATTGCATATCCCCTTCAAACAATACTGCAAAACTAAGCCATCAAATGCGTTAAAACATAAATAATAAAAATAAATTAAAAATAATAATAACCAATATACAGACATTAATTAAATGTGCAACCAGCAGATCAATTAATTGTAGGGAAAATAATTTTTCCCAACACAAAAATAAGGTATAACTAAACACCCCGTGCAGAGCATCTGGGCCCTAGGATATTAATCAACCCTCCCAAATGACATATATTAATCCATTCCCCCTCCATCCATTTTTTGCCCCTCTACCCATATTTTCTTCCTTACCCCACCCTTACTTCAAATTCGAAAAGACCAACC
Source organism: Euperipatoides rowelli (assembly GCA_003024985.2). Classification (NCBI taxonomy): domain Eukaryota; kingdom Metazoa; phylum Onychophora; class Udeonychophora; order Euonychophora; family Peripatopsidae; genus Euperipatoides; species Euperipatoides rowelli. Next base: position 5,099 of record PXIH01S0041089.1, read on the forward strand.
TTACATAGCAATTTTATATTTATAGATAACAATAATGTTTCATAATATATGATTTACCTAATTTTAGTTACAATTTTAGTCAATAGAGGCCATAGTCTATTTCTGAGACATACCAAATATACATAAGGATTTTATATAATATATATGACACTGAGTGCAGCTTCTAATTAAGGAAAAACACTTGGGAAATACTTCCATATAGACTGCTCCACATGAGAAAAACTAAGTCGGACAAACAGTAATTTCTATGCTTCCCATACTGATAAATCTGCCAATGGTTTATTTTGACTCAGCTCTTCTCAGCTCAGTGTTGATTTGCATTTTCCATAAGAGATAAAAAATATTTTAGAAGATTAGCATATCATTTGTATGCATTTGCATACATATTAACTTTTATTCAATATACAAGCTTGCGGAAAGTTCTGTGAAAAGTACAGAAGCATAAACTTGCACTCATCTTAAGGAAGCGATTAAACAAAAATAATATTTACAAGTTTATACTTGTTTAATCTCTAATCCTTCCTCATTTTTTAATATATATTTATATGTATTATTTTTTTATATATATTTAAGTTTGCTTTTGTTTTATAAAAAAATACATATTATCGTCAAATATTCAGATATGGTTAACAGGCAATGCTTAACCCATAGCATGCTCACACCTGATTTAGCCTACAACCTGACAGATTTCCTAACATTAATAATTCAACCCTAGCATTCCCCATACCCAGATTTTCTCCCACCAATTGGCTTCCTTCAACAATCAACCTTTTATCCTATTTCCAAAATTTAAAAACAATTATGCCTAAATTGGTCTACCTGATTAATCCTGTTTCCACATTGTTTAACAAATATTTCACTTCTACAATGTTCCACACCTTGTCCCCCCCCCTCACACACACACACATACACCTTTTTTTGCTTATAATCAACCGTTCATCCCTATGTCAATTCAATAGTAAAAAATAAAAAGCATATTGTATGGTACTAAAATAAAAAATACCTATTATGTTTTTTTCTAGATGGCATAGTATATATAAATGATAATAAAATTTATTTAGGTCTCCGTACATTCATATCAAATTTGGTTGGGTTAGGTAATATGATTTCAAATGCATGGTAGATTATTGCCATTTTGTTTCAAATATTATTTTCTACTCTGAACTATTTTTCACTGTCAGCTATTATGGGATGTTTATAAAGTGTATTATTAAATATAAGCATTTAAGTGATATACAATGTTTGTTTTTATTAATTACAATATACCTCTCCAATGGATAGGTATTTTTTTTTTCAATATTACATATCCTTAATGGAAGTAACCTCTCCTAAAAACATTTAAATCTATGGTCTATGGGGGCCACATGCATGCCAAAAGTGGCACATGGTAAAAATTATTTTAATGAGGGCAAAGTCAACATTGTACATATTTATTTTCAGTATAAATATTAATTATATAAATAAAAATGATGAATTATAATTAACTACTAGCAAATAAGCCTGTTACATGGCATCAAACAATTTCTAAAAAAAAGTACCTAGATGGCACTGTTGCTGGCTTTGGATCATGGCTTTGAATATACCCGTTACACAGGCATCAAACATTTTTAAGCCCATTATGCATGCATCACTCACTCTCCCTCTCTCTCACATAAGAGTTATGATTCTTAATCCTTAGTTCCCGGGCGGATAAGCCTGTTACATTAAAGTTTCTAAAAATAGTTCCTAGATGGCACTGTTACCGGGAATCAAACATTTTTAAGCCCGTTACACAGGCATCACTCACTCTCCCTCTCTCTCACATAAGAGTTATGATTCTTAATCCTTAGTTCTTGGGCCGATAAACCTGTTACATTAAAGTTTCTAAAAATAGTTCATAGATGGCGCAGTTACTGGCTCAGAACACGGCTTTGAACAAGCCCATTACACGAGCATCAAACATTTTTAGGCCTGTTACATGGGTATCACTCACTCTCTCTCTCTCTCACATAAGAGTTATGATTCTTAAACCTTAGTTCTTGGGCCGATAAACCTGTTACATTAAAGTTTCTAAAATAGTTCATAGATGGCGCTGTTATTGGCTTCGGAACATGGCTTCAAATAAGCCTGTTACACAGGCATCAACACATTTTTAAGCCTGTTACACAGGCATTACTCACTCTCTCTTTCTCTCACATAAGAGTTATGATTCTTAAACCTTAGTTCTTGGGCTGATAAACCTGTTACATTAAAGTTTCTAAAAATAGTTCATAGATGGCGCTGTTGTTGGCTTCGGAACACGGCTTCAAATAAGCCCGTTACACAGGCATCAACACATTTTTAAGCCTGTTACACAGGCATTACTCACTCTCTCTCTCTCTCACATAAGAGTTATGATTCTTAAACCTTAGTTCCCGCGCCAATAAGCGTATTACATTAAAGCTTCTAAAAAATAGTTCATAGATGGCGCTGTTATTGGCGTCAGAAAATACTTGCTTTAGAACACACTCTTTCCAAATAATATATAGAATAAAACTTAAGATAAAATGTTTAATTCTTTTTACAATTCATATGATGCCCCAATGCTAGTCAATATATATTTATAGATACATAATAGATGCAAGATGTTCAATTTCAACCCTCCAGCCAGTCTCCTTTATAACGTAAATTAATATTTTAAGTACAACATCTACAAGTAATGGGAGTTTTGTCTATATTTAATTCTATAATCAAAGTTTATTATATATTTGATTTCAAACGGTCAGTACTTTTAATGATTTTTTTTTTTACAAAAATACTATTGGATTTCTTCTTACGAAAAATAAAATCCAGAACAAACAGCTTAAGGCCGGTTTCAAATTAATGTTTTTGTAAACTGACGACTGTGGCAGGGTTCTAATTTTCAAGAGCAATTACAAAGTGTTTACATGAAGCTATATTGTCAATTACTGAGTTTTTAAGTAGAGTATCTTGATGGCATTTTTCGTAAACAGCATGTATGGATTTTTTGTTTTTGTTTTCATGTCGCATACTTGGATTGATTTTTAAAGATAATAATATTCAAGATAATATTTATTTAAGTAAAGAATATAAAGAATATTGATAATCTAATAGAAAATATTTACAATTTAATTTAGAATAATATTTTAATCTGAATACTACCCAACATAACATGCATATTCTAGCTAAACGACAAAGTTTCGCTAGTTTGAAAGACGAGTGGTTATAGCGTGGATATATTCAATGAAAAAAAAATGGAAAATTGTTTCACATAAACCTGCAGTGTGATAAAGCTGTGAAGTATGTTGATAAAGTATTATTAAAAAAAAAAAGGCAAGTAGAAAATCATAGGCTACATTCTTTAAAACAAAAAAAAAAGGAACAATTTAGAAAGGAGAAATTCTAACGAGCTAGAAGTGAAAAAAATAAGCATGTCTTCTATTAATAATTTTCTGGTTGACTTAAAAAAATCAATTTTAAAACTTTCTATAAAAAATTTCTGTTAGACTGATTTAAAAAATGCTTTGTCTTATAATAAATTTAAACTTTCTTTCATTGATATAACAAATTTAATTTGTGTTTTATCTCAAACAGTAATATTTTGAATAGACCCGCCCCGTCTAAAAAACGTTTGTTTGATGGGAAGTTTTATAACATGAAAAGTAATGTGATTTTGTGATAACAATTTCCGGCCTGGTGATTGACGGGTGAAATGCCTCCGCTGACAACTAGCAGGCAGAGGAGCCTTGACGGACTAAAATCAATGAGGTTCCGCTGAATCACAGATGGTGTTTGAAATCTCATTTGTATAAGTCTTCTATATAGAGTTAATGTTTATTTCAATTGAGCGAGATCCTTCATCATTGTTTTAGTTAGGGTAATCTCTTGCATTTTGTTACTAATTTTTTTACCCTGCTCAAGAGATGGTTAACTTTGTGAGGTTTGGTTTTCATAATGGCCGACAAAAAAAGTTATCATTGCTTCAACTTNGATTTATTAAAGAGATTGGAATTGTTATATGAAAACCGAGTGAATACAATATCTTAGATGTTGGGGTAGCAATAATTTTTCATTTTAATCATCTGCAATCCCAATCATGAATTTTAAATTCATTTTTTGGGGGGAAATACATCGATTTTCAACATCCCCGTAAGTAAGGCTGCTCAAGTCTTTACCTGAAAGGATTAATGCAGTAATTTGAAAGGCTAATCTTTGTAAAATAGTCTTCAATACAAACATTTTTTTTTTTCATTTTATTAATAATTTAGAATTTCATCTTCACTTGCAAGCATCAAAATTATTGTTGCAAAAAGCATACTTAAACTATTTTATTATGATCAAGTACTTTGCTACTCAGAAAGAGCTAACTTTATCGTTAGTCTACAAAATTAAATGTTCACGTGACCAGGTATAAAGCAAATAAACGGAAATGCACTGAAAATATATTATGACGAGCATGCCTTAGGATTCCAGATGATTAAAATTAAAAAGCTACACCATCATCTAAGATATTGTTATCACTCAGTTTTTACATAATTTGAATCTCTTTAATAAATCCAAGTTGAAGCAATGATAAAAATTTTTGTCCGCCATTATAAAATCCAAACCTCACAAAGTTACCCACTTCTCGAGCAGGGTAAGAAAGTTTTAAACAAAATGACCTACATTTTTTAATGATGAATGGTCGAGTTAATTTTGTGAGCTCAATGACGAATGGAAAAGTATCAAATAGTTTAAATAATTGATAGAGTTAGATATTGACGAACACACCTTTAATTTGCTCAAAACTATATTTTTTGATTTAGGGTGCTTTGTTTGTAAGCTGGTGACATACAGTATAGTGTATATATTGTGTTAGGGTGTATAAAAGTTTTCATACATAGGGAATGATTCTAGAATAATTACTTACTATGTTGGTATGAATATCATCATATACCTAAAACCTTAGTCAATCTATCGTTCTCTGCCATATACAATACTATGAACTTTGAGTTTTTAGCATCAAACTGTGTGAATTGGCTTATGATTCTATGTATAATGTAGGATACCTGTTATTATAAATAAATAAAGATAGATAGATCTATATATCGATTTATAGCCTAAATAGGTAGATAGAGATGGGTAGATGGATGGATAGATGGATGGATAGATGGACAGATAGGCATATAGATTGGTGAATTACCTGATAGGTGAATGGATAAACATATAGATGGATTGACAGATAGATGGAAGGATAGACAGATGGATGGATAAATGGAATGATAGCCAGATGGATAGATAGATGAGTGATTGTGTAATCTAGTGATAGAGAAATTGAGAAATTGGTGGATGAATGGTTGGACAGATAGATAATTAGATGGCTAAACATAAATAAATGGCTTATAAATGCATATGGTTCATAATGACATAATTATAAGCCATTAACGCTTTGAGAAAATACTTTTCAGTAATGTCTGCCTATGTGCTCCTCTCACTTTGTAACTGTTTCATATTCTTTTTTTTTTTCACTGACAAACTTTACATTGATTATATTATAATTCTAAATGTCTCTCCTTGAGAACACTTGAGCAGTGATGAGCATGGCAAAATCACTTTTAAAATATATTGATCCAGATATTTATAGGCAAAAGCATAACCTTGAGAAAAGATTGATAACTCAGGATCATAGAATTGTTTAGAATTTTAACTTTTCAATTATTGGGTAAACTAAGTTTTTTTTTTTTTTTTTTGCCATCCTCATCTTCATCACCATAAATTAAGTACACTTATGTGATCTCAAGGAGCAAGCATTGTGAGGGCAGGGACATGGAGCTTATCTATGTGGAACACTTTGTAAATATAAATAAATATACTTTGTTTAATCTTTATTTATTCTAATTTTTTGTCTATAACAAGGGTTAACAATGATTGTGATTAACTCTTTGTTGATTCTATGTTGCATTAGATCTGTTGATCTAAAGAGTTCCTGGAAGAGCTGAGGCAATAATATTAACCAGTTGGACATAAAGGCGATTTGCTGTCATAACAATTCTCTTATTTTTGCTTTCCTTTTTTATATTTTATCAATCTAATCAAAATTAGTGTAAAAAAGCCTACATATTTGTGGGCTAAGGCCTTTACTAAGTTAAGCAATTTTATAGGCTAGGTTTCTCTGTATCTATAGATGTAGAATCAATAAACCAAATAAAAATACACCTCAGACCTGACTATTGCAAAGTTTTTTAATCGAACAAACTTGGAATTTTTTTTAAACCCTTATATAAAGAATAAATAATACTAAAAACCCTTAGCCTATATAAAGATTTGTTTATTTATGACAAAAAGTTTCCAAATATGTGCCTAGGCATTATAATTACGTTAAAAAAATATGTACATCAACGTGGCCCCTTGGATCTACACACTCTAGCCATATTAATGCATAACACAAATTCAAAATTATTAGGAAGGAGGGCCATCGTTACTAGTTTAGTTTTCTAGGTTACCTCAATAATGAAATGTTTTTTATTTTTTTTAA
>PXIH01S0041125.1:1824-14280 GCA_003024985.2 Euperipatoides rowelli
TTTTATATGTTTCAGTTTAAATTTTTAAAATTGATTAATTAAACAAATATTTTTAAGTTAAACTAAACATAAATCAATTAAAATAAATAAATCATTGATAAACCACTTTAAAATATAAAAATAAAATTTCATATTCGATTATGAAATTTGCTAACCATATTCGTTTTAATCGATTGAATATTTGATAACCGATTATTGAATGTATGTCTTAATATGTATAAACTTGTTTTTTTAAGATGAGTTTGGAATCATGTCAGTTTCTTTTTTTTTTTAGTTCAAAATACAAGAAAAAATGTATTTTTGATAGCCTACAAATATTTTGATACTGCCCAGCTCTACCTCAAACAATAAATTGCTTTACTTAAAATATTAAATATATATAGTACATACAGTAAATATTGATCCGATTTTCTTATTTTTTTTTACAAGTCGTGTCATTGTGCTTCTCATAATATGGAAATGGGTTAGTCTATTTGAGATATATATTTTATTCCACTTAGTAAATAAATTTAAAATTAATTTTTAAAGCTACTTTATATATTGTATACAGTAATCATTCGGGCTACAAGAGAAAGTTAAGAGTCTAACTGTTAAAATCAAATGCGGTATTTGTTTGCATTGCTAAGCTTTTTTTGTTTTACTACCATGAACTACGGAATAAGAAAATCTCAAACTTCTATTTTTTTTTAAATATTTTATGTTACCAACTTAGGTAATATATTGTAATAGATGTTATCAATTTGGGAAGAGGGGCAATTTTTCACCCTTCCCTCCAACTTGGCGCCCTCGGCAAATTCCCACCCCTCCCTACACTGCTTCTGACAACAAGTTAACAAACTTGGGAGGCCAGCTGATCTGCAAACAGTCTATCAATTTTGAAATTCCTTAGGTCATTCTTAAGCCTCATGGGAGGTGAACTTTAATTTGTTCCAATTCACTCTTAGTTTGTGAATGATATAATGTTCTAGACTCTTCATTTCAGTTCCATGAGTCTTTTACATTTTTTAAGTTATCTTTTCCTTCTAGCCTTAGAGATATGCCAATTTTTACATAGATTTTTTTTACCTTAATGGAATGCTAATGGATTTTAAATATATACTGTAATTGTACACTAAGTCTTTATTTTTTATTAACTATAGTATTTTTACTCTGCTGAGTAAATAACTCTGGTAATTAACTCTTTTATTAATTTATTTAACACAATCAACTTTTTTTAGTAATTGTTATATATGACTTTACCCATTATTCTTGAGTATTGCTCAAAGTAAGAAAACAGTGTAGAAATCTGTTTTAACTTATATTTTTTTGCCATTATTTTGTAATGGTCTTTTTTTCCCTGTTACAAAGTAAATGCTTATTATAAAAATAAAAACACTACTTTTTAAATAAAATAACTCACCCTTATTTTAAAATAACTCGCATGAATAGTCTAAAACAATTTACAGCATTGATACTAAGTTTTTAAACTTTTAGCAAAAACTGTTAACGTGTGGTCGTGGCATATGTTATGTTCCAGCAGCAAATAGAAAAAATATAAAAACCTTGTGATAATAACTTGCACAATAACTTCAAAATTATAATTAAACTATGAATATTGTAATATTTAAAAAAGTATTTCTCAAGTTTTATATGCAAAGATCATATACTGAGAATGAAGTAAACTGCTGGAATTTTGTAAATTGATTAAAATTGAATTTTTTTTTTTTAAACTGATGGCAAAAAATATGCCATCAATTGATTATAACGGATAGCATTTAATGCATTTTGCTAGGCATTTGTGATGTTGCCGCTCCTAGTGTCGAACCCTGATGGTGTATACTATATTTAAAATTTTCATACCGCTTTGTTTTTTTTGTTTTTTGGTATGGTAAAATAAAATTTATTAATTTAATTATGCTGATAATTGGTTAAGAGATTCTTAGTTTTGTCAGTTCCATTAGGTACATCATAACAAACTTTCACTGCATATAATTTTTTTGTTAATTGTCCAACAGTGTTGTTTATAATCCTAAAGTTTTTTAAAAATTAGTCTATTACTTTCTATTTATTATTGTTAATATCGTAAATTGCATATAATAATGTAATTTGCTATGTTAATTGTAGTTTGTCTCGGATGTCGAGTTTACGTAATAAACTGAATTTACATTTGTATTCTTTTTTCTTAGTCTTATCCCCTATATGAGCACGAGCCTTCATTGAATAAATCATTACAATAGGGCCATTTCCTTAAAATGAGGATTGGCCATTTAGGCCAATGGCAATTAATTTTTGATAGTTAACTTAATAGGCTGACCATACGTACAATTTTTTTTATATTTCCCTGCCATCCCGTCTGTTTAATAAAAATGTCAGTTTTGTCACTTTTTCATAAATTAGTGTTGAACATTTTAATCGCTAATGCCATTTTTTTCTGCTATCAATAAAATTACCGAAGTGTTACCGAATATATATATATTTTTTAAATTAATTAAGGAATCCTTAATTATATTTTATTGAAACCAAATCAAAATACATACAGTATTACAAATAGGCCTACAATTAAAAACCAAAACAGAAATAAAACAATACAAATATTATTAATTAAATTTTTACTTAAAAATAAAAAAGTTGTTTCCAGCTATTACGGCAGATGGTGAGCATAAAACGAAATACTGTAGCAATGTTTAAATTTTAGATAAATGTTTTGGTTATTTTGTATCATTTTAGTTAGTTTCAACTCGTTAAAATCACAAGATTGAACACAAAGTATCAATTATTGGAAATTATTAAAAGAAAATGATTCAACTTGACCTGATGAAATAAAAATTAATAATTTTATGAATTTATGCTGTCAAGAAAAAGAGCTGTGCTTCTTGTTATTCTAATTAGCCTACATTATTAAAAATCCTTCTGTTTCTTCCACCATAGTTTCACGTGCTGACCTACCCAGAATTCTTCACAGTTTAGACTCAAAGACGCTGGAAGTATGTACAGTAGGCCTATATTCTATAGTGATGTCTGACCAAATTTCAGGACAGAAATTTTAGAAAATTTCAGGACATTTTCAGGCCACAAAACCTGTATAATTTCTGTTATGCTTCTCAAACTTACATAGCAGTTTCGGGTTCTTTTAGAATTTAAACCTAAAATGTATAGATACTTACTAAAATATTGATGAGCAAACAACAGTATAACACATCACCTCATTTTTTAACAGAATTTAATTTATTTAAAAAATTTTTTTATTTCATGCATTCTCTTCCTTGTTGTAATCAACTTTTCACTTAAGTTCTTTGGTGTTTTATTTGCTGTATCTAGCATCATGTGTGTTATTTTCACGTCATTGAAATTATTGCTTTTAATCGTGGTATTCAGTCTTTCTGTTGCCTCATTTAATAGTCTAAGTGCAGCTGTTTCATCATTTAAAAAAATCACTTTCTTTTTTGGATAGCTTGTTAATTTATTCTAAGTCATTCTCTTTTTTCTTTTTCAATAATTCATGTTCACCCTCTTCCATCTTATTTTTAGCAACGGCTTAAACTTTTTCATTTTTAATTTGTTCCAAATATGAAGCATTATACAGAACAAGCACTGAACGATAAAATTTGAGAAACAGACAATTTTTAAACAAAAACTAATAATGATTAAGTAAAATAACAATATTCAAATTAAACTTTAACAAATTAACATGTGGCACTTAAAATACAAATTGAACACAAGCCAACTATTGTAAAATCTGAAAGCATGACTGGACACGGAAAGAGGCGTAGCTTCATAGACAATTTCATTCGGCATACAAACATAAGCACTATGTGCATCTACTACACGCATCTCTAACGTAGTGCATCCTAGTTCAACCCTGATGATCATTTGCGATGTTATTTTGGAGAAATTTCAGGACAAATTACAAAAAATATGGACGAAAATATTTTTTTCAGGAAATTCAGGACAACTACTACCCCTGCAGTATATAAAAACATCTATATTTAGAACTTTAGACTAGCGCCCGCGACAGCAATAACTAAGTTTCCATTTCCATATTTTGTATGTTTTACAGAAAAAAATTGCAACTTTAGAAATTACTAGATTTAAAACAAAAAAGAAAAAATATATATTTCCAACTCAAAACTTAACAGTAGAATATTATAAATCTAAGACAAACCTAAATAATAATATCAATGCAAACTGAGAAATTTCCATTTAAAAAAAAAAAATCAGTCTTCGATTAATGACAAATAATTAAAAAAATATAGGCTACAACTTTAAACATATTTTAAAAAACACTTTTACAAACTGAAAGGGGTTTTGAATAATAGAATATTTACAATGTCTAGTTAGCAAATAATCGAGCATTATTTTATTCTTACAGTTGGCTTTTTTTTTAATCATCTTTCTTGTTGCTACAGAATATTTGAATAAGCTTTTTTTTTTTTTTTTGTTTGGTCCCGTTTTTGTCTTAAGGAAATATGGTCAGCCTACTTAACAACAAACATTAAAATTAAAATTTAAAACCATGCAGTTTTAAAATACTTAATAATAATCCAGTAAAAATAGGCTAACACACTAATTTTAAAACAATTAAGTAGTACCACCTCTCCTTTAAACTATTTCTTAGTTGGAAACAATGAATAGTAGAAAGATTTTATATTTTATCATTTTAATAAAATAAATATATTGCATACTGTATATAAAATAAATGTATTGTATCAACTTCTATACTTTATTTATAATGTTTAGGACATTGTAAAGTGACATTCTGTAAATTAATAAGTCTTTAAGGAATCTAGAACTTATTACTGTTTCAAATGTTGAAAAAGATTTAAAATCATTGACAGTGCTGTGTAGCAACAAAAAATTATTGAAATCAAACTTCTGGTTAAGATCATTAAAGCCAAGATTACAGGTAATCTTTCACAAAATTTGCTTAAGGTCAAGGACCCAAACATATTTGGAGATAATAATTATAACAATGATTACAATTTGTTTAGCAGTGATTTCTTTTATCTATTCCCATCAGGGTCAAGGACCAAACACCTTTGGAGGAGAAAATTATTACAATGATAACAATTGTAAGTAAGTTTTTTGTTTCATGGTGATTTCCTTTGATCTACTGTAAATAGATAAAAGAAATCACTGTTAAACAAATGTAATCCTTGTTATAATAATTATTTTCTCCAAATGTGTTATGGTCCTTGGCCCTGATGAGCAAATTTTATGAAAGATAACCTATAATCTCGGCTGTATTGATCTTAACCAGAAGTTTGATTTCAATAAATTTCTTATTTCTACATGAGATTTCTGTTAACTTTTTTTTCAATAAATCTTTAGAAATAAAAATTGTGCATAAAATTAAATTGTTGACATTGTAAATAGAATTGATTTAAAAATAGTATAATGTTTTGAAACAATTTTCTGTCATGCGAATGCTTACTAAAGCCATCAATCTTGTCCAGTTTTAATTCAAAAACTAACAAATTTTTATTTCAGCAAAGATATTTATTGATAAAGAATAAAAATAGTATGCTCAAAAACTATTTCTTCTCTTTTGCCATTTTGTATGAATTTAACAAACAATTTAAATATTTTCCTTTTTCCCACCCCTTTTTTCTTCAATTTAGCCTGACAGAAGTTCACCAACTAATATGCTGCAAGGTGCCCTAGGGAGTGTGGAGCAGCGACTTGGTTTGTTAGCTCCCATGTCCCAGGCAGGTAAGACACTGCCAGGTGTCTCACATCCCCTAGCCAGAAAAGGTAGAGTATCTAGATATAGAAATGGATTATGTGAAATCCACCAAATGATTCCTTTACATTCTACTCGTCTTCAGAGAGCTTTCATTATATACAGTATGTATGTATGTGTGTGTGTGTGTGTGTGCATGTTGAATTACATGAGAAATATTTTAAATAACATAATTAAAGCTATGTTTTGTAATCAAATCCTAGTTTTAATCTATGCTTTTATTTACTCCATTTAACAATATATTTAACTTTTTTTTTTTATAAAATATTTTAAGCATCAGGCTTTAAGTAAAGGTAGCGAGAGTTTGGAAATAAAAAACAAAAAAAATAAACTCCCTCATTAGCGCAATGAAAGCCATTGAAAAACAATAATTCAAGAAAATTTTAAAAACTAAATTATTGCTCTAAAATAAATCAAAGTACTAAATTTATATAATATACTTTCTGAATATAAACACGTATAGTAATTACAATAATGAAATATTTACAGTAGATCTAATCTTCATTATTCTCGGTTTCACAATAAATGTGTACTACTAGTGAAAGAGTACGAGTGGGAAATTAATAAAATTAAAAATATATACTAGAAGTTATACATGATTTATGCTGATTTAATATTAGAAAAATTGAAAGTAAACAACTATTGTATAAGATTAGAAATATACTCTTTTGAAATACAATCCCAGATGCCGTATATAGCTTAACTGATATAGGCCTACTGCTACTGTATATATTACTAAAGCCATTGAATTTTCATGAGCTACAGTATGTTTAAACAAAATTGCTTTAAAATGCCTCAAAACTTGCTAAAAATAATATCTCAATTGTATCATCTCAAAATTAATTTTGAAGTGGCGAAATAAAACGAAATTGTGTCCTTCAAACAAAATCTAAATTTATTTTGTAAAACACGAAATATTGAATTAATAAACTTAAAAATTCATAAAAAAAATACCTTTCTGCAATAAATTAAAAAAATTCATCTTTTGTTTTTATTGGAAAGAAAGTTAGTGAAAACATAGACTTATTTGTGTGTGTGTGATACAAAATATGAATAAATAATTTGAAAAATTCCTATTTTTATTTTGGTAATGTCTTCATTTATTTTAAAAGAAAAAAAAATCCATTTATCCATTTAACTGTTTTTCCAATAAACTTTATAAAATTATTTTAAATGAATGAAAGGAAATGACGATAACAGAATGTATTAACTCCAATCCTACAGTATATACTGTACTCATTGGAATAGCGTGTTCCGAAGCTAGTAACAGCGCCATCTAACGGGCTTATTTGTAACTTTTTTTTTTAAATGATTTAACGGGCTTAAAAGATCAGCGCGGGAACTATTTTTAGAAACTTTTAAGTGGTGTTATCTCTTACATAAAAAGGGCTTTAACAAAAAAAAATGGTTGATGCCCGTGTAACAGGCTATTTGCTAGTATTAATTATTGTAAAGAGCAATTACATCTCTAAAAGCTGATTGAAATAAAAAAAGCTTATAAAACTTCTAGTTTAGCCACTTCCTTTTAAATATTAATTTAAAAAAAGCTATCAACAGCTATTTTATTTGTATTTAGTTTTGAATAGACTTTTTTGAAGGGTGCAATTCTTTTTTTTTTAAAAATCTGTAAACACACTTACTGTTTTCAGCTTGTGGAATATTCCAATCCCAAATTAAACTCCATAATTAAGATGTATTATATTATTGTCCTAACTTTAAAACATAAATAGATATCTGTCTAACAGAGAAAAAGGATCCTGAATGTTAAAAACTTTAAAAACATTTTTATCTGGGTTTATGTTTGTATAGGAGGGGGGAGAGTGAGTGAAAGTTCTCTCGTTTTAACTACAATATGGCGCAATTTTAATCAAACTAAATATTTAAATATTGTAACTATAATAAGTTGGTCACCATCTATTAACTATAAACACTTGGTGCAATTTCTACCAAATTTCATAATTAAAATTGGAAGTATGGTGCTAACTTTAAAATATTGTAATTTGGATGTCTGTATGATGAAAGTGGTTTAAGAGTTGGTGGTGTAATAACTTTTAAAACATGAATTTGTGTCTGTCAAGGAGGGGATAGTAAGTTGTCCTATTATTTCAATATTTTAACTGCTGGCTCAATTTTTATTTTTAAATAGGTCACTTGATACCACTTGACTTTGTGCACTTTCCAGCAAAAAAAAAAAGGCTAAAACACTTGGGAAAAGGGACGATTCTCAAGACACACCACTTTTACTGAGGACACATTATTTGTGAACATGGACGTCCCTCTGACACATGGAAAAAAAAGGAATGCCACTCAATTTTTATCATAAAACATCAATGCAACACTTGTTAATAAATTTTTTAATAAAAAATTACTATAATGGAATTATTCTTTAATGGGGTTCCAAGTGAAAAAAATGAAATGTGGCTTTTTTTTAATGCCGAAATGAAAGGATTTTATTTACCAAAAATCTGTGACTCTATATATTAGTCTACTAATTAGTTTTTTTGAAAGGAAATAAATGAAGACATTAAATTGTGTGCATTAGGCAATCTTGAAAACAAAGATTAAATGCAAAATTATTTTATACATCGGTGAATTGAAAAATGAGAGTCATTTTAACAGCCCTTTCAAAAATTTTGTACTGCAGTATTTCCATTTTTTTTTTCCAGTTAATGATTCTGTTTTGATTTTTTTTTTAAGTCAATATTTTTTTAAACATTGGTCTTTCAATAATTATTGATTTCAGATATCAAAGCTATGAGAAGATTGGGGGGGGGGGGAGTAATGATTAGTCTACATTTTCATTTGTGCTTTATTTAGCCTTAGAGCGGGTGCGCACAAATTTTTAACAGGAGCTATCGCGTGTCGTAATTTTTACGATTCATAGAATCCTATGTATAAAAGTTTCTAAATACGTGTAATAATAATAAAATTAGTACACATATTTATGTTCTATTTTTTATCAGGAATTTTAATATATAAAGTAAAAAAATTCCAACGAACATGTTTTTTTTTAATATGATTATTGTTCTAAATGTCACATTCATTACCGGTACGCTTGTATTTACAGTGTAGGCTATGTCCAGATAATACATTATTTTAAATATTTCAAAATCTAGGTATAACAGATATAAAAAAACTTAAATGGTATTTTTTGTTCTATTTTTTTATCAGAAATTTTAATATATAAAGAAAAAAAAATTCCAACAAAAATATTTTTTTTAATGATTTTATTTCTAAAAGTCGGCTGTAAAAAAAGAAAAAGCCAGTTTAGCTTACATTTTCCTTTACTTTTTCTCTGTCGTTGGAGATAGAATTTTTTGCTTTTGATTTTTGAAATCTGCATTAAATTTCGATTTTAAAAATATATGTTTATTCCTAAATGTTTTATAATATTTGTATTACGCTAACTGTAAGTCAATATTATAACATCAGCAGGCGTGTGTCGTTAAATTTATGTTGATGTCTTTTTACATATAATTTTTAAAAAAAATTATAAAATGGGCTATATGCATGGTAAAACCTACCAATATTGTAGTGGGAGTTGGTTTTAGGAATAGAAGGCAGAGATAAACCCACAAGACCATACACATAGACACATTTTATAAAAAAACTGAATTTGTCATAAAATTTATGACTGCGCACTCGCTGGAAGGTTAACAAATGTACGGTACTGAGATACAAATGTTATTTCAAATTTGATTTTTTTTAATAATTATTAAAATTAGTAGTAGTTATACTGTACATTATTGAAGCTAAATGAGATTAATATTAATATTTATTTCTCTCTTGGAGAGTAGGGAGTGATTTTCACCAATAAAAAAAGTTATAGCTCTTATATTTCCCCATTCACATATTCTATGGAGATACACCATCTCCCCCATGATTATATATTGTCATAAATAGCCCTTTGGAAATTCATTGAAGTGTGCAGAAATTGTTTGTATGTGAGAGCTTATGTTATACTACCTTGCATGTTGATCTATTCTTTTTTTTTTTTAATTTCTCACCCCTACATCTTAACTCTAATATTGTGATGCCTGCATGATGCAGTTGTTTCTGATGGTTGTAAAATCTGAAACTTCTAATTGACTATAAAAGAATTTGATTTCAGTTTTTGCATGATTTTTTACCCTCAAAATTAATTTAACACATTATATTTGTCATTAAATTATTCATCATTCAAATTATTATTTAAAAAGTTTTTTTTAGATATACAATGTAGGTTACTCTTATTTTTATCCATATCAATTAAAAAGATTCATGAATAAGTCAAACACATATTTAAAATAATTATGCAATTTTCAATTATATTTTGAAATTATGCATCTCTATACAGTTAGCAGCGTTTCATAATTATACAAAGTTGATTGGCTAACCAAAATGTTTCCTTGGACTGGAATCACTTTGTTGTTTGCCTGATCCGTAATTTTTTTTTTCTGCTCGGAAATAAATGGTGAGATCCAAAATGATTATTGAATCCGAGATAAGAAGAGGTACTGTAGGTACTTTGAAAAAATATTACAGATTGAGTCAGTCGATTCACTCCACACTTATATAAATAAAGTGATAAATTATAGACTTACTAAATTATAACATTCAATTTAACATCTATACAGTATATAATTGTTCAGTGCTGTAGAAAACATGGGAGGGAGAGATGGATAATCCATATCATTGTTTAAGGGAGTAAAAGTAACTCTATTACATAAGATTTATTTCATATGGAATTATATTTTGTTTAGAACAATAATATTTTTATATAAAACTAGTTGTTTTTTTCATCTTTATGTTGTTTAAACCATGATGTCTCTACTTTCATCTTTTTTGCTTTGCTGAAATTCCAGTGATTTGCATTTGTTCAATTTTTAAAAGGTTTTATTTATTTCAGCATTTGATAAAATAGATGACAAAAATTCAATATGCACAACATTATTATATTCAGTAAATATTGTGCTGTATAATGTTTAATTCTTGAATTTTTATTTTCAAATTATTTAGGTAATAATGGCCAAAGTTCTCAATCATTACCAAGCTACAGCAATAACTCTAGTTTCCAGTCGAGAAATAATCGGCCACATTCAGCAAGAAGTGGCTATGGTTCCTCGTCCAGTAGCATAGGAAGTCAAAATGTTAAACCAAATAATGGTATAGCTACTCCTTCACAGAACTCAAACAATGTGCGGCGAAGCAAACAATAGATGTGTTATTTGTATATGATGAACAAATCTGTATTCTTTTAAAGTACAGTACATGACACTTTTATGTATATAAATACCTAAATACAATATATATATACTGTATATATACATATATAAATAGACCATACATGTCATTTTAATTTCATTAAGAAAACTACATAAAAAAAAGTTTGGTTCCATTATTGAAATAATTCAAGCTTTTTTTTTTTTTTTTAATTTATGGAATTAGTTATAATTTTGATAGTTCTCGAAATTCATTTTCTTTTATTATTATTATTATTATTATTATAAAATATATTCAAATGTATTCAATTACCATACATCATGGTTTTACATCAAATCTTTTAATGTGTTTTTTTTTATCAAACTATTTATAATGGAAACATTACTCTATAACTGATCAGTAATTCAAAATGGGTTTAACTTTGTGGTTTTTTCATTATGAGCTAAAAATAATACTTGTATATACAGGGCTTGACGCTTATCATGGCAATGGTGGCAAATGCCACCCAAGATGCACAAGCAGTGGCAAATATTTGCCATCCATTTTTTTATGGTCACAAGTTTAAAGCATCTAATTAGCAAGTGACATTTAACCATATTTACCCATAAATAGCAATAAAATATTTAAAAAAAACACATGTTTAGAATATTCACACAACTTTAGTATTATACATCTCGTGTTTTAATTCATGTATGGTAGTTAAATATAAATCTTTGCGAACAATCAAAAGAGTTGCCACTTATTCCTTAAATTTGCCACCCATAGGCCTTTTAGGGAGGCAACTTGTTGCCGCCCATTAAAAAAAATGAATGTCAAACCCTGATATACTGTATGTTACAGTAATTCTAATTCTCTAGTTATGTTCAATGTGTTAAAGAAAATGAGTTCTTAAGTCGAACCATAAACATGTTAAAATTAAAGATCCGTTCCTGTCACTCAAAAAGAATACTTATAGTACATTATTTAAAAAAAAAAAAAAAATTTCAAACTATAATTATTACTAATGTGTTTAAAATGTGTTTTTTTAAGGGTATATGCAACCAAAAAATAACTTGAACTAATTATAAAATTTCATTAAAAATCATAACAGTAAAAAAGTTAATGAATTATGACTATTTTAATACCGTATTGAAATTTCGACTTCCGACAAAAAAAAATAACTAAAACAGGATGATGTTTGTTTTAATTATGCAAACGTCATTGTGATGTTGAAAGATGTATGTTTTTAAAGTTGTACATGGATTAATGCCTTACTGGCCCTAGCTATCATTCATTTCCATTTACAATTTTTTTTTTTTCAGAAATAAATAAAACATTTGTGTTTTTAATAATTTTGTTTACATTTTCTTAAAATAAATTATTTATAGGGAAGAAGAGCAGACAGTTTGCAGCAATCATTATTATTTTAAGTTAAAAGTCTTTGTTGGGATCTCCCATTATTTTCAAAGTATTGAGGACAAAGAGGAGTGTGCAGGCAAAAAAAAAAAATCGGACAGTTATTGTTAGTGATAGGTAGGGACATTGTGTTTTCGCAA
>PXIH01S0041139.1:3689-17909 GCA_003024985.2 Euperipatoides rowelli
TGAAAAATTAGGATTCTTTTTAAATTTTTTAAGCATACTTCAGTTCAAAATAGCCAAAATTTTTCATATTAATTTGAATTATATATCAATAAGCAAATGGAGAAAGAAGTGTGTGTTTAAGGTAGAATGTTTGTCAATATCCATTTTATTTTTTTTTAGAAATTGTAGTGGAGATGTGTAGTGTAATGGTGAATCAGCATCTTAAAATAATGACACCACCATAATTGTAGTACTGTAGTTGGCAATTCTGTATTTACTGTTATTTTTATATGATATGGTGAAGCCCCGTCTAGAGTTTACTGGTATGGTACCCGTGGCGCCCACATCCTAATAGGGGCGCCAAGACTAGAGAAATCCAGGAGGGACCAGGTACCTCTATCTTATATTTTTAATAAGTTTTTTTTTTTTTTTTTTTGGTTTTGGAACACTGTGTTAGGTGTTACTAGGCTACTTTTTAATTTTTTGATAAGGCTTTATTTTAGCTGATGAGTACAGTATGTTACAACTATTTAGTTTCTTATGTAGTTTGGTCATACATGGCCCCCCCCCCCCATGGTCCTGGACTACAGCCTCAACTAACTCCCTATTGTGAGGACCTTGATAGTGACATACGTAAGCTATCGAAAATCAGGACTTAGATTTTTAGATACTGAAGAGAGAATGAGGTTAGCGTAACTGGTGTTAAGTATAGTGTCAAATGTGACAAAATCTTTGTATGTACTGTATTATAAGACTTCTAAATTCCTGTATTTGTCAATATTGCTCATACTATTTGTTTAAAGTAATTATATATTACCAAAAACTAATGTAATTTGTCATTCATAAATATAAAAAAAAAGTCAAATCAAAACAAAACTCGTCCATTGGAGGCGGATGGCTTTGTTCCCATCAAGTCATTAATAAGTTATGTGATTATTAATTTAATATGAAGATGGCAAAAAAAAAAAAATGGTAATAAAAAAGAAGTCATTCCAACGGTTTAAGATTGTGTTGTGGTAATCAGTGTGTGAAAGCTACTATTCAGTTATTAAGTAAATGCTATAAATCATTTTGCAACATTGTTTCGCCATCATGCCAGCATTAAATGACTTCATCATTCAATTCAGTAGTTAACATTGAATTTTATTAAAATTACAATTGTATGGCGTGAATATTGGTTTGATCCCTTGTCACATTTATTCATCATTCAATTTATTAAAATTACTATCATGTGGAATTTTCTCTTTATGGCATTTATTCGTCATTCAATTTTATTCAATTACAATTTGTAACAGGGTCATGATTGAACCCCTAATAAGAGTGCAATTATGCCCATGTCACATGTAACTAGGTATAACAATGGTTAGAGAAAAAGCGGAGGAAATGTAAGAAAATTAATGAAATACCTAACTTTTCAATTTATTTTTATTATATGTTTTGATAATATTTAAAAATTAAAATTTATATTTAAAGAAAGATCAGTTTCTTCATCTTTGCATTTATTTATTAACTTTTTAAAATTTATGGGAAAGAAAATTAAAAAAAAAAAAAGAAAAGAAATCGTTTTTTATGCTTTCTGTTTTTCTGTCTCTTGTTTTTCAATAAATGATTTATAACAGCTTCTGTTTTTATAGCTCCGACAATACGCCTTACGTTGTATTAAAAAATTATTTCAGATTCATATTCCCAATAGTCTCAGCTATATTCCCAATTTTTTTTNTCTCTGGGAATCTTTAAAATACTTAATATTAAACGATTTAAATGGGTAAAAAAACTACAGGGCTTTATTAAAGACATATTAAGCTATAAAAAAAAAAAAAAAGAATAGACTTTTAATTTTTTTTTTTAGAGATATGATGAGATAAAAAAATATATACAATCGACATTTAGGTTGAAGGTTAGTGCATAAAGAAGTCGATTGTTTCTTGTATTGTCTACAATATCATAATTGATCAGATTATGAATGCGACATTTACTGTAAAATAGCAAATGTCACCAGCTATTTTAAAGTAAATGTCGCAAATCAATACGATAAATTAAAAATGAAATAACTAATTTTTCGTCATTATAGACCAATTCACACTTTAAAAATAATTCATGCTGAAATTAACTTTAAAGAGGGAAGAATACTGCTAAAATATTTATGACAATTCAAATTATATAGCAAACAACATAAACGGTATGATAGAATATTAGAAAATCTCATGTTAATTTACTTAAACAGAATAAAAATATAAATGAAAAAAATTAATAAAAAACAAAGTAACTCACAAATTATAACTCGGTCAGCAGCAGTAAGTGTCAATCCGACACCACCAACCTATTAAATGCAAATTTAAGATTTAATTGTTTTAAAAATAACATGCTATTAATCAGTTTTTAAAATTAAATATCAGTATTTATAAACTACAATGTAAGTAGGCTATCAGTGAAAGTAGTAACTGAGAAATTAAGAATAAAAAGTTGATCTGGAGGCTTTTCCTTGAAATATTTTGATATTTTTTTAATAATGTAGAGAGATACTATAACTTCTCTAAAAAATTATTGAAAGGTTGATAACTTTTTTTTGTTGGTTATAAAAAAATGGTCTTTCAAAGACTGTTGAACTATGAATTGTGTGATATTTCTGTGTTTCAAGAGCGTGAATTAAGACTTGTGATTAGTGTAAGATATGATTTTTCTACCAATATCTAAACAATAGGAATCGTGTACATTCAAAAATGTGATTTACTTTATTTTATGAAATTTATTTATACTAAAAAATGTTACTTTTTTTATTTTTTTTTGGGGGGGGGGGGTTATTTCAATTCCTTTTTCATTGCCATTTTTTTCTTTTTTTTAAATCATTAATTTTAACATGTTTTTTTTTTTTTTGCTTTAAGTCATTTAAAAAAATATATATATCCAATTATGGACCTTGGTCTCTAATTTAGAACAAGTAATCTTAACTCATTTCATTTAGGGGAAATTATTTATTCTACAAATATTTTCGGAAAATAAAAAAAGTTGAGAACTTAGATCAGATAAAAATAAAACATCTAAAAAAATAATGAATTGTAAATTAGATGCTGAAATAACAAATTTTATCTATTTATTATAATCTAATACTATGAAAAAGTCTCATTTATACTGAATCTAAACAAAAATTAGTTTTATTAATATACTGTAGATACTCTACCTGTGTAGTAAGAAGAAAAACTTGATATGAGGGATCAGACTGGAAAGTATTAATTAAATGCTGTCTTTCAGCTGTAAGTCTGATAGTGCCATCTAATCTCATGATCTTGAAATTGCGATTCTGTAATATTTTTTGAATTATATTTAGCATCCTTCGCGAATGGGAAAAGATAAGAGTTCTGTTACCATTTTGACGAAGGTGCTCTAGGAGAGCAAGCAGAATAACCATCTTTCCAGATTCTTGAATAAGAACATCATCTGGAATGTTATCAACCCTCACAGCATCTCTGTTTTTATCATCGTCGTCGTCATCATCGGAGCCACTGTAAAATACGTTTAGAATAAATCAATAATTTTATTATTTGTATATACAAGGGTCAGCCGTTAAAAAAAAAAGTAATTCAGCATAAATGAGGGATTGCAAATTTTAATACCCAATATAATGTAATACTATATATTATTTATGAGCATATCTCAATGCAGATACAGTAAGTAAAGTAGATAGGTACGTGGCAGAGAAGATAGGGAGGTAGCTAAACCCAAAACTACAATTTTAAAAACCAAGAAAAAAAAGGGAAACAACTACAGTAAATGCATTCTACACAAAGAAATATAAGTTACAAGGGTAATAAAGTAATAGATAACTATGTATGTAAGCAAGTAGCTGATAAAGTATGCATTGTACGCAACATTAAAAGAGCAATTTTTTAAAAAAATAGAAACAAATGCAATGATCACAAAGATTTTTTTTTTTTTTTGGGGGGGGGGGGGGGGGAATAATAGGTAAATACAGTAGGTATGAAAATAAGCATCCAGGAAAGTAGATAGATAGATGGTTCAGAATCCCAGCACAATAATATTAAAAATGAAGGAAAACTGAATTAACAAAATTCATTCAACAAAAATAAAATAAAAATATTTATAGTTAAGAGGTATTAAAACTAAGGCAATACAGGAAGGTAGAAATATTTAAATAAAGAAAGATATATTTATGTGTGTGTAGGTGAGTGAATGGGTAACAAAGAAAGTATGTACAGTAGCAAAGTGGGTAGACAGCAGAGATGCCAACAACCAAGAATAAAAAAGAGGGACATTTTGTAAATCAGCATCATACTGTAGATCATTACCCCCCAAGGCTACCGGTATTCATCTTTTTTTTAAAAAATTAATTTGTTTGAAAAAGACGTTTTGCATGACTTGATGCAGCTATTGGTATGTTATGCTCTATCAAAAATGCAGTAAATACTTCAGCTTTAATAATTTTAAAATCATTCAGCATGATGACATAATTTTAATAACCATATTAGCAAAATTGTGACAAATGCATCTAAAAGTTTTAGTTTTTTGAAAAATAAGCACTGATCTCAAATCAATAAATACTTTATTAAGGGGACAGATGGGTCAAATAAAAAAAAAAAATTAGTAAAAATGACCAATTTATTGATTTTGATTTTTTTTACTATTTAAGCATAATTAATCTTCCGTTTCCAAAAATCCAAGTTTTATTAATACTGTATATTCCTAAAAAACGTTTATTAAAATTTAATTTATTAGTACTTACTTTTATTTATTTTTATTGTTTCTGTTCAAAATATATTTTAAAATGCTCTAAATTTAAATCGTAATCTCGAGTTATATACGTTCGCCATTGATGCAGTTGCTTTTGTAAAACACCATTGACCATTGTTTACAAGTGTATGATGTCAAAATCCAAAGAAAATACGATAATAATTCCCTGTGATTGGATAAAAGTTCTAAATATGACTTTTTCAAATTAAATATGCACGCAAGCATATAAACGTCTGTAAAGCTCTATGACGCTAATTGTAATTTGATTGGTCAAAATCCAAACGATTACAAACGTGATCAAAATAACGAAACGTGAACTTAATGTTGGTTTGTTTACTAATATTTTACAAAATAATGCATTGAAATACTATATTTTGAATGCCAAATTTTGATATTAAAATGCATTTTTTTAGTTTATTTTTAGTAATCCATGTCTTGAAACAAAATTAAGACCAATTGAGTACTTTTTGTTGTCATAAAATTTCAGAAACTCAATGAAAAAGCTTTAACTGTTTTTTTTTTTCAAAATTAATTTTTAGATGCATGGTGATTTTGTGGAGCAGATAATTCCTAAACCACTTATCCATTTTGGGGAAAAATTGGAGGTATTTTTCATTAGTATATGTACTGTAGATAGCAAAGAAGTTTCATGTCTCCAGATAAATAAATTAGGTAGATAAATGAGGCTAAATATTTTAGATCATTGAATAAAAAGTTACAAAAAAATATATACAGTACATAAATATCTCCAAACCTATAAAAGTTAATACTATAAAACTTATTAGCACTTTTTGGGCCTTTATGTATAAGCTTACAAAATTTTATCACTATTCTTCAAGAAATGCCTAAGAAATGCTTTCCACCAAAAACATATATTTTTCAAGATGGTCACCATTAAAAAAGAGGGGGGGGGAGGGAACTAATTTGCATACCAACTTTTATTTCGTAATTAGCATGTCTATATCTATAAATTAAATTTGAAGGCTCTGTGACATTTGGGGGGATTTTCTTGTCTTTGACCCATCTGTCCCCTTAACTCATTCACTAATATCCGCGCAAATTTGCACGCATTTTTGTGTAATTTTAGAAAAATCAATTTATATGTACACCCCCCTAAATAATATTGANTCATAGACTAAAAATGAATAGAGCTTGCTATACTTAACTATAGAACATTTGCTATCTTTGTCAGCATAAGGCTGGATATCATATGGACTAATTGTTTAAATACTTGCAAAAAAACATAAAATCTTTTGTGCTATTATGGTCCAATTTGTTTGTTTTTTAAAATAATCTAAATGACCTTTAATACAAGTTGAACATACCTCTATTTACTTGTTAAATCATTGCAAAGAACATATCATAGAGTGTTTTTTGTCATCAAATTAATCCCAGACCCCAAAAAAATATGAAAGTTTCAATTTGTAATCTCAGACTGAGGGTAGAAATAGTCTTAATTTTATCTTTAAATAACTTTTTTTATGCATTTTAATTTATTTTTTTCCAGTAGTTTTTTTTTTTAGTAATTATCTTTGAAAATCAATAATTAAAAAAAATTAAAAAATCAGTTATATTTGACCTTTAACGGTCAAATGTAACAATTTTTTTAATAATTGATTTTCAAAGATAATTACTAAAAAATTCCACTGAAAATATTCCTATGCTGTCTGAGATTACCAAAAAAGATTTCAAAATTTTTTGGGTCCGAGATTATTTTCATGACGATGTCTCTATATCTGTTTATATACTGATTTATGCTGTAAATAGAGTGATGTTCCGCTTGAAGTAAAATATGTTTAGTTGTTGTTTTTTTTAAAAACAAATTGTAGCATAATAGCACAAAGGATGAATTTAATGATGATTCTGTACAAGTATTTAAACAATTAGTCCATACAATTTCCAGCCTTTGGCTGACAAAGATAGCAAATATTGTATAGCTTACTATATAGCAAGCACTATTTGTTTCTGAACAATGATGTAACAAAATATCACCCTAAGCGCATACAAGAGACAATGTTGTTTAAAGAGGGAGCTAAAGACAAATATTTTAAAAATTAAATTTTAACTTTTTTTTTTTTTTTATTTATTTTTTTTTTTTGGTGAAAAATTTTTTAGTAAAAATCTTTGAAAATCAATAATAAATAAAATCCATTACATTTGGCCTTTAAAATGAAAACAACTACAGTCTATAAAATTGTATTTGTAAAAAAAAATAATGTAAATTGTAACATTATGGTGAGAATTCCTGTTGTTTCTTCATAGATGTGTGTGTATAAACGGATCTTCAATATCTGTGATAGGGCGTGCCCCTAGAATTATGCAGTGTGGCTGAGGGTATCCCCGCTAACAATAGTAACCAGGCAGTTGGTAAGAAGGATGTATCAGAGAAATGACAGATAATGTTAGTTTGGAGGCAAACATGTATTTATTAGAGTATTTAATTAAATTTTTAAAATAATTAATATTGTTTATGAAACGGTATTTTTTTCTTAGGCTTATGTAGGATGAGTTGTAAAGTCGGTTATATCTTTGAGCTGATGAATAATAGATTTTTATTAGTTTACTTTTAAAGCATTATTAGCTTATTAGGATATCTTAGGTGTTTTAAGGATGTGCGTTGTGGCAGTGAGTGCATTGCACTTATGTGTAAGGGTAAGGTTGTTGATTACGGTCTTCAACCTGACCGATAGCGTGGTACTTTGCATTTATTGGCCATGGGCTTCTCATTCATGAATATGGAAAAAGTACTAGAGCAATCTAAATTCTAGTAGGTGAATTTTAAGAAAATGATGGTGTTGGGCTAGACAACCTAATTATCAAACCATCTGTATAATTATCAAGATGATACCGAGCTTAGTCAGGTCTTATTACAGAATCCAACATACTGTATGTACAGTAGTTAAATTTACTCAAGAAAGACAATTATAAATAATTATAGTGCTAGATAAGAAAATAAATAAATAATTACAAATTTTTATAATCATAGAAATGTTCATCATTGGAAGATACCATGATTTAAATGCAATTAAATTTTCCAGCCATGTGCCCTCTCAATTTTTTTTTTTTAATTACCAGTTGTTTTTTTTAATTATCAGTTTTTCTTATTAATGTTCTTTTAGAGAAAAAGGTGTCTTATTGGCACTTACGAGATCCTATCTTCACAAGTAGTAATAAAATAAAATCATTTATAACAAGAATGTATAATATAAATATAATGTAAATATTTATATTATACATTCCCCTTAATGTAAATATTCTTCAGATTGGAAAAAAAAATTGCATTTTTTTAATAGTTGTGGCTTTACACATATTTTTTAAAAATTTTTGACTAGTAGCATTTTTCTTTGATTGATCAGCTAAACAGTTTGTGACTCCTGATGAAAAAAAATATTTTAGTTTTAAAAATCTATCATCTGCGAGTCATTATGAAGATAGCTACTGCTTCTTGGATCTTTTCTAACTAATCTGGTATTCAGGGAAAGTTCCTCATTTTATGCTTCAATTCCACACCAATGTACATTATAGTGATCTTTTCACATATTGTCAGCATATTGACATTTTATATAAAGTGTCAGTACATTATCAATCTCCATACTTACCTTTAGAAATATATTTTTTTCAGCCTAAGGAGAATTTCTTTATTGCAAAAATAAAACTATAAAAAAAATCTACAAGTCAATCCATTATTAGATTGTCATTATGAAAGCCTCGACAATTTCCATGCATTTAGCATCTTTTCATGACCAGTTTTTAAAACGACTTTGAAAACTTCCGCCGATCAGTGAATGTAAGGCAATTAAGGAGCATGTGACTTTCAGGGTACATTTTTCTAAAACATCCGAGCATTCGGAGTATAGTATATCAGATCATATCCTGAATCCGGAGATGTCGGATTATAAAAAAATAGAAGCATGCTCCGTCTCCACATAATTTTCTATTTTGACTACGAGAACTTTTATGACGATGGTGACTGTTTTTAAAATGCTGAAAAAATAAAGTAATTCAAGTCAATGATATGGTAATAATTACTGTACTGTACAGTTTATTCTATCATTTTAAAAATCTGATACTCTTGTTGCGCTTTACTTATACTCAGTACTCCGTTATGTCACAATTGCTCCGAGCTCAACAAATTTTTTTTTTATAAACACAGCCTTAGTTGTAGGGAATTTTGATTTTTTTTCTTGATATTACTCAAGTGAAGATTTTTTTTTTTTTTTTTTTGAGAAATATCAGTATTTTTGAAAGCAAACAAACACACACAAAAAAAAGCAATATTTTCATTGCAAGTAATTATTAAATAAATTTTAAAAGTCTACAAAGAACATAAAAACTTATTTTTTAAAATATTTAAACCTACTTTTCTTCACCATATAATCCTAGTTGGGAGCATGATCTATTGGATAATAGACGTGGATGATCACATATTTTTTTTAAAACAGTCAATTCCGCCAATGGTGAGCGAGTTGCCATCAATATCTAGAAAAGATTCATTTATTAATAAACTAACAATAATTAAACATTAACAAAAAGAAAACAAAGCATAACAAACTGTACATTAAAATAATTTATAGCAATTTGGAAGTTGAAGTTTTATGACTTGGCAAGATGCAATAATTTTATAATAAACATGGTCACATTTTAAATTTTCATAATAGAGCTTTGAGAATTTTTCTGGTTTGGATGATGGTCCATAGAACTTTGTTAAAATAATAACTCCCTAGGAAAACTCTCAGAATTTTGCAACTCAAAACTCATGATTTACGGTATATGTAAACAAACATGGAGATCTTTAAAAAGGAACACCTGCAATATTATAAAATTCTATTTCAATATAAATCAATAACAATTAAAACTAAAGAACCAAATGTAGTTTCAACTCATGTTTTGATTTTATTTTAGTCCATTCACATATTTTATTTTATTTACCCTAGAGTCATTTTACACATTAAATCCAATTTTTTATACAGTTGTGCTTTATTAGAAAATTAAAAAAAAAAAAAAACTACATAATCTTTTCTATTTCTAAACAAAATGAATAATTTTGTTAATGTTTTACAGCTAAATTTTATCATTTTTTTAAAAAAAGATTTTAAATCCAAAAGAACTTGATTATATGCAAATTATGAAGATCTACCTGGGAAAGTACAGTAAGACATGTAAAATATATTTTTATTCTATTATATTAAGCTGCCAAGAAACAATTTGGATACAGTAAACATTTTATATAAAAAAATACTAGTCAAATTTTATTTTGCTTATTTACAAATTAAATTCTTAGTTTGTAATAAATCCATGTGCTAAAATATTTAATTTTAAAAAAAAAAATGTCAATAGCCTATTAAACTAAATTTAAAATAGATTTACAGCTAATTAGAAAAAGAATTTATAAGAGTTCAAATTCTTAAAAATTATTTTTAAAAAAGCTTTTTACAATGATTTATAGCACAGCAAAATCACAACATGCAGTCATAATTTCTACTTATCTTGATAAAATTAAATTTTTTTTTAGGGATTTTAATTAAATAAAAGTTACCTCTTTTATTCTATCCAGTCCCAAAAAGTCTTTATAGATTTGCAATTGAGCATCAGCCATAAACAGCCAAATAATAAAATCGTTTTTATGAGTCAATTTTTTCAACCTAAAATATTACAAATTATTAGAAAAGTAAAATATAGAAAAATATACTGCAGATATAACATGTAATTTTGATTTAATATTAGTAAATAATATAAGGCTGGAGATATTTTGTGGTGGCAATTTTATAATTTTGGGGTCAGCAATATATAATTTAACAAAATTTTGCATTTTCAAAACAAATTTCACAAGTCTTACTTAGTGCATTTTTAATTAATGTAGAAATTAAACATTTTATTTAAAAAAGTAAAATACTGTACATAAATATACAATCTATATATTAATACGTGAAGGGAAAATTTTGGATCCCTTTTTAAGCATATTGGACGCACGGAGGAGTGCGAGATTTATGGAGAGGGAGTGCAATGAGCTAAAATTTATATATAAAATTAAAACATTCATTTTTTAGCGTTGTGGCGGCTGTTTACAAAGGAAATTTTCTTATTGGTCGAATTTCGACCAACACTGGATTACTAGTATACTGTATATAAAAACATGAAAATAACTTACATTTTAAGATATAAAATAAAATTCATTTTCTGTATAAATGTAGGCCTATATTATACTGTAGGCACACCTACTTTATATATTATTGGCAATAAAAAAATTGAAACTCATTTTGTTTAACTTAAGTGAAAAGGCACAAACAGATTTAGCATTGAAAAATAAGGCAAGATGATGTTTGATTGTATCATTTAAATAATGTCTTTAATCACACAAAATATTCTTGTAAGCATTAAAAGGACATCAGCTTTATTAATATGTACAAAAACTAAATAAAAAAAATAGTATGGCATTTTAACTAAAACAATTAATCAAAAAGTCACATTTAAGTTTCATCAACAATTTTATCAAAATTAATTAATAGCTTAAATCTATAACATTTTGATTAATTGGATTATTAACAAGTTTTGGCTTGAACATTTACAGTACATTCTAAATAGCTACAAAAATATAAATAAGCCAATCAAATTTTTAAATTTTGCAAAAATTTTGAATTTTGCCAAAACAGGTAAAATTGCAAAACATTTCCAGACTTAATAATAATCCATGATGCACTTATAACAAAATATCAAACTGGTTATATAATTCCATGATGCACCTCTAACAAAATATCAAACTGCTTACAGTATATAATTCCATGATGCACCTCTAACAAAATATCAAACTGCTTATATAATTCCATGATTTGCCTTGACCATTCAGCTTATTTATTAAAGATTAGTATATAATACTGTATAAGCACTTCCATACTTTGAAAAAAAAACCCACAATTGTGCAATGGAGCACGATTATGGAATCAAAATCATACATCTGATCAAGTATATTAGATCATGACCAAGATGATTAAATCAGACAACTTAAGTAGGCCAAGACATGATGCTTAAATCAATCATCTGATCAAGTGATTAGAGAATAATAATGATGATTAAATAAAAAATATAATCAAGTGCATTAGAGCATAACAATCAGGCCATTTAACACAGGCCAACGTGGTCCAAATTATTTTTTAGTCATCTATGCTGTAGATATGTACTAATTTTATGTTATTTACAATTTTTGTAAAGTTTTGGTTTTATCCTATCAATAGGAAACGAGAAGTATTCAGGCCAGATTATCTAATTAGCTCAGTATACTAATAATAATAATTTGGGTCGGGCCAACTTGGATATGCAACAGTGGTTTATTATAAGATACGGCATGTTATAATTTTTCCCCCTTTCAACCACTAAATTTAAATTTCTATTTAGTATTCTAATGCTATGGTAAAACTAGTTTATATACAGTAAGTATGTGAAATATCTTATTCAAACAATTACAAAATTATAATGAACCAATAAACCTCTCACGTTAATAAAATTGTACATAGTGAATAAGGTTTTATTACTTTGTTTTTATTTTTTCCATTTTTCTCACTAGTCCTAATTCCTGTTTTATTATTTTCTGTTTGTTTCTTACCCATCTAAGCATGCTATACAAAATCTTGCACTGTAACCTACTGTTTCTAACCCACAAGATCATATTGATCAAATTAAATAGAATCATAGAAAACTAAAGAGTACCAAGATTTTGCCTTGAAGAAAATTATAATTACTGAAATATATAGTAACTATAAGAAGGGAGTGTAGCAAAGAGTATGGACTAACTCCATCAACAATTTTCGAAAGACAGTGAGAAAATAAATGAGAAAATGGAAGCAGCAGCATTGGTACCTCAGCAGAAATGTAACAAGATAGTGTCTCCATCCTAAATATAGGTGTAGCTACTACTTACTATAAGCATAAATCACAAGAAGTATTGTATATAAAATATAAATAATGCTAGCTCAATAAAAGAACAAACTTATTAAATATATTTTCATTGATCAAATTTGTTTGGATTTTGTTACTTTTAACAGAACAGAGACATTCTAACAGCACTTGTAAATTATAAAAGTAATAAAGAAGAACTAACTAACCATTTATTAGAATTTTTTTAACTCATCAGCTGTACAACACTATACCTGTACTGTTTACAGCAGTTTGTCTTAAAAGACTAGTGTCATCTAGTGACAGTTTATATAAGCTTTAATTAATTGTTTAACCTAAACTTTAATTTACATTATTTTGCAAATTATTTTTTAACACTTTCCCTTGTTAATTTAAAGCTTTGAAAATTTACTGTATATTTGAGAAACATTCAGTTCATACTAGTCCCATTTTACTGCATAGGATTAGTAGTCCGGTTTAGACCAATGGTTTTGTCATTATATCTGCAGCTTGTTGTTCGGTTGGGATTTGTTGTATGCGTAGTTTGCCTTCAATTATTTTTTCATGAATAAAAAAGTATTTGATGTTTATATATTTGGTTTCACAGTGAAATTCTGGGTTCTGTGCAAGTTTCACTTCTGCTTGACTGTCTACTGAGAATTGGCGTATGCTTCAGCTTTATTATTCCTTTGAATAGTCTACTCAGACAAATTATTTCTTTGGCTGCTTCATTTGCTGCTATGATTTCTGCTTTGGTTGTTGACGTGGCCACTATCATCTATCTTTGGCTAAGCCACGGGATGGCTTCTCCTGCATGTGTCACAATTCCAGAGGTCGACCTGCCTGTCTTGTTACCTCCAAAATCTGCATCACTGTAGCAGTCTAGAACACCTATGTTAAAATTTGGTCGGTAGATTATACCTAATAAAGTTGTACCGGCTATTTAACAAAACATTCATTTTAATTTTTGTCATCTGCAGTTGGATTCTCTAGTGATCTTGAGAGAAATCCCACAATGTCGGCTAGATCCGGTCTTGTTCCTGTCAATAGATACATCAGAGCACCGACTGCTTGTCGATATGGAAAATTGCAGCTTGTAGTTTCATTCCCTGCTTTTGGTGTTTCAGCATCCTTTAACATGGGTGTTGGTACTGGTTTGGTCTCTGCAAGATTAAACTGTTCAAGGATTCTTTTTGCATACACCTGGTGGTGTATCCTGATGGTTGTTATTACTGCAATCAATTTCAAGTCCTAAAAAGTATGATGCATCACTTACGGTGATTTTGAACTCCCTTTTCAGTTCAATTAGGGTTTTTGAGTCTTACTGATAAGTTGTTACTATCAAGCCACCAACATATAGGGCCACTAACAGTTTATTGCCTTTTCTCTCTCGAATTTATAGGCAAGGATTGGCTTTACTGACTGTAAAACCCAAACTTATCAGGAAACCACCAAAGCGTTTATATAAATGGTTTTAACTCATCAGCTGTACAACATTTGACTGTTTTATGCAGTAGTTTGTCTTAGGGTGCATTCGCGAAAAGGTTCTAAACCAGTTCTAAGAACTTATACGATAGGTATCCCAATGAGTTTTTAAATTTAATATTG
>PXIH01S0041258.1:11336-21779 GCA_003024985.2 Euperipatoides rowelli
AAGTTTATAATTAAATTGAATCATTTTTGATGAAAATAATAAAGACTGCATTTCAAATATAAATTAATAATTTATGTCGGAAATGATCCGTTAGTGGATAGGAAATGAACTTTTTCAATGTCGGATAAGATCCACCATAGGATTGGTAAGGGTTAATGCAAAGTTCCAGCATAGCATCCAGGTAAACCCGGGTTTTGTTATGATTATAATAAGTGAATAAAAAAGGTCTCTGAAAATAAATCCAAGTAAGTTGCTAAAACTCCATAAATAATCAAATATAAGTATAATTGCTAATTATTCCAAAGGCCAAGTCCTCCGCCTTGTTCATTAGGTCAACACATACACAGGGTATAAAACTCTACAGCTAATTCTGTATTGTAGGGTCAATTTGCATATTGGCACGTCCCTGGAGAAACTGTATAATACAATAGGTATTTTGACATAGGGACTCGATCATAAAAATTGATGTCCACGACTTTCGCTCGATGAGGTCCCACTGCCCCAGGAAGTGCAACCTCGGAAAATTTTGCCCTCGGTGGGTAGTATTGATTGGGTTATATTGGCATAGAATCCGACAACTTGCTAAATTAGGCCTTTGGAGTAACCAACGAGCCAGCAATTGGAGGATTGGCACAAAAGGAGATATACTGTAGAAAATGTAGGCTAATATAAATATATGTAAAAAGGAAATAAAGAAACAGGGATGAAAATAAAAAGAGAACAAAATGAAAAAACACGTCTAGAAAAAATAATAAAGAAATTATAATAAATTTAAAACCGTTTAAGAAAAATTAAATAAATTAAAAAAGATATCAAAAGTTATAATATGAAGAAAAGGAAAAAACATCTAGAAAAACAAATATAAGAAATACACACGAAATAAAAAAAATTAAAGACGAAATGAAATAAAAAAATATAGGCTACAAGAAAATAAACTAAATAAAAAATAAAGTAATATTTACAGTTTTGCGATTTTTTTTTTTTTGTTAAGTTAACTTTTCCAAAAAATTTTGTTTCAGGTGTAGGCGTGTTCCTTTGCTGTAATCAGCATAAATTTCTGCCTTGGCATTCGCAGGGATGCCAACTTCTAAGGATTCTCCGTAGTTTCTACGGATAGGCTATTTATTCTACGGACTACGGTAGCACGTTCTGAAACTACGGATTTTTTTATTCCTATATTCGATTTTGTCTATTCTGTAGGCTATATACAGTAGGCCTATAGCCTATATTTCTTTTAAATTTCAAAATTCTACTTCAAGTAATTTCTTAAAGTAGCCTATGCCTTTTCTATTTTTATTTGGCTAAATAATAATATTGTCCTTATGAAATAAAAATAATCTCATTTAATGATTTAGATTACAACTTGTTTAATAGAAAAAGAAATATGCGGCTAATAGGCTAATTCAAAGATCAGATTTGCCATTCCATCACAACGATAATAATACTTTTAGATAACTTTTAGTGCAAAATGAAAAATAAACCGAGAAAATCAGAATAAAGATTTTGGAAGCAGTCATTTTGTTATCTCGCAGAGACAGACTCGCCCAAAACACGATTGGTTAAAACAATCGCACAGCCTGAGACAAGAGAAAGCTAAGTTTTGGTAATAAATATCAAATGTTGAAAAAACAACAAAAAAAAAGATTTTGTTATAACATATTCCACCACGATCAAAAAAGAAAAAAATGGATTAAGTTAAACCATTGCAGAGAATTTGTTGTGAATTATAAAATTTCAGCCCATCAAAAGCCAGTAGGAGATTTTCAAATTTTAAACGTAGTGGCCCAAATCCAAAAAGATAAAAAAAAAGGAAAAAAAAAACCCACAACAAACAAAAAGATTATAGTTGTTAAAAAATAAAGAAAAATTTAAATTTTGAAGGTTTGATCTCTCATATAAACCCAAACAAAATAGTACAAAAAATGAGTAAAACAGATATGGCTGAAGGCCCTTCGCTCCCAGAGAAGTTNTTTGGTGGCTCGGGTATCTTAAAAGACGAATAATATATTGCTAACCCCAAACAAATAAATTAGCCAGAAATAAGCAGTTTTCTCAATCACATCCGATAATAGTATTCGAACTCGAGCCATTGCTAGGCTCACAGATTTAAAAGAGGAACTCGATGTTCGAAGGGCAGCCGTCCAGAAGCAACTGGATTATTATAATACTGATGATATAACTGGAAGGGAGGACAATTCATTAGAGGCAGAGAGAAATGATAAAACTTAAACTAGCCCGTGAAAAACGCAAACCCTTCGCCAATAAAGTGCATAGTAAGCATTGGCTAAATGAAGCCAGCCAAGATGTGCCTTACGAAGCCCAAAATAAACCCACCATTTCAGAAACGAACAGTAGTATCTAAAAATATAATTCCGCGGGTCAATATAGTATAGCGCCCGATTACATGAGTTTTTCAAGGGAAATGCATTACAAATGATTCCACATTTACACTTAGATGGTGATACCCTTGAATCCAGACGATAGGTAGCTGCATTCAGGGCAATAGCTAGGATTAACCACTGGAATGAAAGCACTATGTGATATGCCCTAGAGAATAAATTAGCAAAACCACGAGCAATATATTTCAAGGGCCTAGGTATTGAAGAGGAGCTAACAATTGAACAAAGATTAACAAAATTGGCAACATTCTAAAAATCTTGGTACCTCTTGCTTGCACTTTCAGTGCAGGCAAGAGGTACCAAGATTTTTAGAATGTGTCCAATTAGCCAATGAACCAGTAATCGAATAGGCTATAAATGGTGACTAATAACAGCAGCCAAAGGACTCCGCGATAAGCTAGGGAGTCATTTGGGAGTCTATAATGAATTTTTATTAGACCAATTTTTAAGAGGTTACGAGCCCCGCTGCGAATCGAATTATTAAGACACAGTCTGGCCATATTTGAAGAAGCAGTTGATCTTGCTATCATGGCCGAAGAAAATTTAAGGCAATGCTCCAACAGATCAGGTGCCATCCATGCGCTAGCCAGTTCCAATTATCATGGAGGGGTAAGTGAGGAGTATGTAAAGTATGAAGCAGCTACTCATGATTTTAGATGAGGTAGAGGTTGTGGTGTCCACAGAGCAGGACGAAATGGTCCACGAGCCACAGTCTGCAGTAAGTGCGGTCAGCTAGGTCATACACAAAGCCGGTGTACTGTAGAAATTGACCATTATAGCATTAACGAGGGCCATGACAAGAACAAAGAGGACCAAACAAATGGTTCTTTAAACGAGTAGGCTCTGAGTTGATAGGGTCTCGAATGTCCGGAGCATCTAATTTTCACCAGAAAGAGGTCCATTAATTTCCAAACATTCAAATCTACATTTGCTTGAAACATTAATTTGTAAATGTCACATGACTAGAAAATGGTTCATGTTGATTTAACCTTTAAAGCTTGACCTCTGCAAATAATGCCATTTTTAAAGTTAAATTATGCATCAAAAAAAATTTTTTTTTTTTTTTCATAAAATATCCCAAACTTTTGAAATAAATAGTTATTTTTATGTGATACCCTTTAATCTTCACAAATTAGCATGTTTTTTTTCCCATATACAGTATGTTAATATCACAGTTTAGAACTGTAATGCTTTAATTAGCCTTAATTAGTTACCGGTAACAAAAAAAAAAGAAAATGTTAATCCAGACCTCAAAATTGTGCCAGTATTACTTTTATTTTTTATATACATTTATAAAAAGTATGGACTTGGTCCACTAGAGAACTTATTACATACCGGTACTGTAAAACCTATACCGTAAATGCAACAAATTCAGAAATATTCATTACCAGTATGGTAGGCTACTAAGTCTCTGTTAAGATAGTTTTTTTAGCATTAGTTTGAGTTCTTGTAACTTTATTAAGTGAATATGTACTAAATTTGTTTTCATGTTTAATTAATTTATATTTTGTTTTGCAGATAAAAGTTGAATCTCCAGGTTTGTCAATTAATGATGATGATTTAGTTCAACTTCCAGTACGTGAACTTAATAAGCAACTTAGAGGATTGAACAAAGAACAAATTTCCCAGTTGAAACAAAGACGAAGAACTTTAAAGAATCGTGGCTATGCAGCCAGTTGTCGGACAAAACGTGTCGAACAAAAGGGTGAATTAGAAAAGGAGAAGTATGAACTAATAAATGAAGTACGCCACTTCAAACAGCGAAACAATAAGTTAAGAAAAGAATTAGAAATGTTAAAAAAACAATTTGCAACATTGGAAAAATTTTCCAAGAAAAAAGTAAATCATCTGCCTGTTGGAATTCCTCTAGGAGATATATCGGATTAAGGCCAATTCCAAAGAAGAAAAATGACTTTTGTGTGGAGCCTAAAATGTTTTCTGTGGAATAATTGTGTATATTACCGTATATATACTG
The DNA here is from genome assembly GCA_003024985.2 of Euperipatoides rowelli. NCBI lineage: Eukaryota > Metazoa > Onychophora > Udeonychophora > Euonychophora > Peripatopsidae > Euperipatoides > Euperipatoides rowelli. Next base: position 15,711 of record PXIH01S0041258.1, read on the forward strand.
TAAATAAACTGGAAACTTTGTGAACAAGTTGTTTTTTTTTCATGCGATGAATTGACGATCTCAAGATACCTTACAGCACTGATATAATACTGTAGCCTACTGTAATATGAAATGTATTCCGGTATTAAATTTGATAAGGTGTTTACTAGTGTCAAGAGGAAATCAAACTCACATGTTAGTGTTTGGTTAAAAGCCTATCCATGCTCAAGGTGATTGTATTTTTTTTACTAATTTTGTGTAGGCTACTTTTATTTCAGAATCTACACCATAATTTAGACTTTTAATAATCATATTTTCAGTTATCTGAATTTATTCAAAATGTTAACAGTTTAAAAAAATAAAGACTTCACCATTTTATTTTTTTAGTTATGGCTTAATTTTAAAAAAATGAACTAAGAAGTTATGAAAACAGAGATCACGGACACACAATCTGAACATAGTTCATATTTTCTATTTATTGCATATAAAATTACAATGTACTAATAATTTAATTACAGAAAAGTATTAAATTAAAAAGAAAATGTTTAGCCCAGCTTTTGATTTTTCATATGATTTAGCAATGACATTATGCTTTTACGTGTAAGTTAACATTTTGTTTAATTATGTGAAGAATTGGTGTTGACTTTTTTTTTTCTTTTTTATTCATAAAATGATGAATAAAAAACAAAAGAAAGTCTCATGATTTTTAAGGTGAAGATTAATTGATGAAACCAAAAGCACACTTTAGCCATAATAATACCATATTGAAATACATTTTATTAGCTTTAATTTAAACCATAAAATATTGCTGTAGATTAATTATGATCATTTGAAAAAAAAAAAAAAAGTTCAATCAATATTTATTTTAAAAACAAAAAGCAATTTGCATTTTGTTTGTGACTATAAATATTCAAATTCTCATTATCCTAACTTTAAAAATAACTGGAATAAAAATCTGATTTTTTTTTGTTTTAATATAGTTTAATCATATTTTTTTTGCTTAAAAATTATTTAAAATTAAGAAATAAACTATTTTTTAACATCCACAAGTCTTATGTACTGTAACTTTAACATGGTATTTGTATTGGATAGGTGGAGCCACCAGGACATCTCTGTGGATTCCTTAAGAATAATGCAAGTTTTAAAATGATCTATTCTTTCTTAAAATAAATTTATGTAGAAAAAGGTCATGTGATTTGTGTCCAATTAAAATATTCTCGCAGGGTGGTCTAGAACTCTTGCAATAAGAGACCAAAGGCTCTTTTGAGAATAGGTTCTAACATGTTCTCAGAACCGCTAAGAATTCCTTTCTTGGACACTTAGAAATTCCATTTTATATACAGTAGGCTATATACTGTATATAAGTTTCCATTTACCGATAACTATTTTGTGATAACTTAATTTCCACATTAAAGTATATTAATTTTTTATTTTTATTTTTTTTAACAGGTAGATGATTATAAACTATTCTGGGACCAAGCATCTTCTGAACAAGAGCAGCATTGAAAAATGTTTGATGTCTTCATTTCTCCTTAGAATAACCCTGCTGCTTCTTCCACCCACAAAAATTATTTTTTAATATTCAAACTTTTCAATTACTAGCTTAATCACTTAGTGCATTTTGCAAGAGTTGACAAATTTGTAGCAATATTCATGTAAATACCATCAACTTTATGTTGTCATTTTTATGATTTATATAATAAAATATTATAAAAGTAATATTCTTGTGATGATTTCATATTCTGTGGCAGTTTGATAATCTTATTGATCTTTCGCGCGTCGAGCTCCATATGAATGTCATTTGTATTCTTTTTTGGCATAATAAGTAGAGGGGTGTTCCATGGGAACGTAATTTTTAAATGAAGCCTGCTTTTTCATATTTTCTTGTGCAGATGGGTGTGGAAACAGAGGTACACAATATTGCTTCTGGTAAAGTGGTGGGTTTGTAAGATGGAACATTGGTTCCTTTCATCTGGGTCACAGGATCACATCTATTGTATTTAATTCCGTAACAACTATGCTTGGTTTATAATCAAGTCTTCCACCATTAAAATGTCCAACATATTATTGTGAAGCTGTGCCACATATGATAGTAAAAATTTGCACACAACTGATGTATAAGAATTGAAATTGATTAAAATGATTTCTGAAGTTTCAGCTATATCCAGTTTTAATCTAAGTTCACATTTTACTGTCTACCGTTCAGCGGCGTAGCCAGTAATTTTTTTTTTTTTTTTNGGGGGGGGGGGGGTGTATATTTTTTATAAATCTCCCTTTAGGTTTTTTTTTTTTTTTTTTTGGGGGGGAGGGCTTTTTAGTTTATTTCCTTCGTTTCTTTATCTTGGTTATCTTTCTAATGGTTTTTGTAACAAAGCACTGGCAATATGTCTCTGTTGCAGGTTGTGCAAAAAGCTTCACTCAAAACCTTATTTTCTAATGTTTAACTTGGTGTGTTCACAAGCTCCACAGTAATTAGTGTGTGTGTGTGTGTTATACTTGTGTTCATTATCTTTTGATATTTTTGTCTCTTATTTAGGCTACATCATCATTTTTACTTGCTCAGACTGGACTGAATTTATTGTGGTTTTTCAATAAGCTTAGTCTCATGTTTTCTTCCATGGCAATAGCTAGATTGACGGCTCCTCAAACATCAACTTGCCAGTCTTCAAAAGTTAAATTCTGAAATTTGGTCTGCTTTAATAGAAATATCTTGTATACTTTTGAGTTAGACTTTCCTTAAACAGCCCTTCCAAAGCAACTAATTCAAGCTTAAAGCAATTGCAGACTGATGGTAGGCTAAAAAATAAATCCTGATTCACATCTAGCTTTAACTTTCTACTAAATAAAAGATGAAAGAATAAATTCCATTATTCATTCATCCATAGAAATGTTATTTCCTAAGCCATCAAAAGTAAGTTATTTATTTTGGGCTTTAGGTCCTAATTTTGCCTCTAAGCAATGATGTTTATAGCTATCTTTCCATTTTTGGATGCAGTCATTGTGGTCCCAATTAAAAAAACAAAGCATAGTAAGGGAACTGCCGCCTGCATATTTAAAAATTTGAATGTGATTGGATTTAATGTGGCGCTAGCAGCCGATTGCTTGCAAGAGGGGGTAATTTTTTGTTCTGGCAAAGTTATCATCATTGGGCACAGGATAAACTTTTTTTGTTTGCTAAGGCTTTTACAACTTCTCTTGAGCTGCTTTATCAATTATGTTTCTCTTAATCTAAGATGTTATTGTTTTCTGCGCTATCTTAGGATTTGTTTATAAGTCCACTACTCCCCACCCCGAGTGGATTAGATTTTGCAATTGTATCTGAATTTTCGTTTATATTTTCCTCACAGTATTAGACTGTGTAGTATGCACAAGCTCTCTACTTGCCATGTGTTGCTATTTTTTTTTTCTTAATTTTAACTTAATTCAATAAATTTATAACATTTCATTTAAAATTCTTTTTTTTTAATGTGTCATTGAAACCTGGCAGTGCAAAACTAATTTTATTAGTAGTTCATTTTCATCAAAATCCGATTGGTGTGTATTTAGTTTTGTTTCAGCACTGTTATAAAGAATTTCTCACAGAGAAATGAGAAATAGGATTGAACTGAGAAATTTTTCTTTCATAAATAACAAAAATGCATTACAATATAGTTAAGATTTTGAAGAGGGATTTTACTTGTAAGTTTAATATTTAATTTGATTATTAAATTCTCCCTAATAGATGACAGGAATATGTTGGCCAGAGATTACATCAATGAAGCTTATTTTTCTCCATTTTAGATTTTGATTGTTAATATTCATTTTGGGTACTCCTCTGAATCTCAATACTTTTTCTCATTGTAGTCAGCCTAACAGTGATAGTGCTAGGAATTTATTAAAATCTGTGCTCCGATTTTTGTTATCTGATTTTTCTGGATTCAGAGTTGTTCTGAGTGCTCGGAGTTTTTTTTAAATACTTACCGTAAGTGGTTTGTTAGAATGCCCTGTTACTTATTAGAAGTCTCAGCTTTCCCGGAGATGAGCTAGGAATTTTAATAGATCGGAAAAAATTTGCCACAACCTAGACTTTTGACTAATGTAAAAACGATAGGCTAAGTTTGATTTTGAAACATTATGAGGACACATAATTATGAACAGTATCTTTGGTATTTTGAAATCATAATATATACAGTATATACTGTAGGCCCCTATACAGTACATATAACATAAGCATATTGTAATAAGATTGTGTGTGCTACAAAGGAGTTTTATTTTATTAGTATGGTAAGCTAGCTTATATAATCATATAAACTATGTCTTACCCAGGGTTTCTATGGGTTGTCTACTGTCTAGGATTCGGTGGGAGTCTGTGGTTCTGGTTTGGTTATGGCTGCATCAGGAATGATGTAAGGGTGCTGGGTTGGTTCTATACAGTATAAGTTGTCTGTCGCAAGTCACATGTGCGAGACATGATTCAACCATCATGGTAAGGGTTGGGTTATGTATTTGTTATATTGAATACAAATTAAATATATAAAAACCAACAATTAAATCTTTTATGTTTTTTTAGTAAAATGCAATGATACATACAGTAATTTTGCATTCCAACTGTCATAAATCTGCTTACATTAATTAGGATAAATTAATAGTAACCAGCCATTTGTCCACTTTTATAGAAAAAGAAAAACAACAGATAGTTATTCCATTCATATTAAAACAAAAATATTTTACTGTTACAGCTCAATCCTCAATGAATGAATATTAAAGGAGCTAAAACTGACAAAATCTAGGATCTTTAATACTATTCTAACTTGATGGCAAGTCGAGTGTTGTCTATATATTTTTTTAATGAGTATTTATGATTCAAAAAATTGGATGTAAATTACATTTGAACTTGTTAAAAGTAGAAGGAAAAAAACCTGTTCTAAATGTATTTTAATTATTAAAAATCAAACTTTGNATGAGTATTTATGATTCAAAAAATTGGATGTAAATTACATTTGAACTTGTTAAAAGTAGAAGGAAAAAAACCTGTTCTAAATGTATTTTAATTATTAAAAATCAAAAATTTTTTTTTTTTTTTTTTTAAATAAAGTAGGCTATAGTATTTTTTAATTAGTAATTTGGCGATTTAGCTTTTGTCTTTTCTAGAAATATCTTGGTTTTAAGCGTATTTTGGCGTGATGTCGATATACAGCTTAATGTCTGGCCAGGTGCGGACTAGGCCAGGTGGGAGGGTGACGATTGTCACCTGGCCGGTAAGATCTCTCGATCCCTCAAGACTTCCACATTTGTTCATTGCAAAAAGACAATATTAAAAATTACAAAGTTAACTAATTTATTATTTACTAAATTTATTGTACAAAAAAAAAAATATGAAATTTATATTTTTTTTACTGCACTAAGACAAAAAAAAACCATCATATAATAGGTAATTCATTTGTAAGAAGAGTACTATCAAATTGTCAACTACCAATGGAGATTGGGTAGAATTTGTCCACTTATTTATCTTATGAAAAAACAAGTATTTTTATTATTTAGAGAGAAAAAAATGCCATATTTTAATTTAATTATAATTAGGAAAAATTTCATATTTTAAAATATGTTTATCAAATAATTTAATTAGTTTGATAAAAAATATGGTTATAGAATTATGGAATAAACGATACACTACATAACACTTTCACCTTGTTTTTTTATTTTAAACATGAGAAATTTCAACAATTGTAGTACAGTAAGTAAGATTTTTTTACAAATTTTAACTTGACTCTAATTTTAGCTTGACTAAAAAAAAATATTAAACTAGAGTAACTTAGAGGAGAAATGTCCTGGCGAGCTAGTTTAGCCATATCACATGGCTCATCTGCTTTATAATCAATTCAATGATTTTTAATGCTTTTTATCAATAATGATTAAATTAACCTCCTTTATAAATCGTTATACCTAGATGATAGAAATTTAACAGAGGATCAACAAAAGCCTTCTATTTGGAATGTGCGAATTGGGACTCAGGCTAGGAAAGGGGCAAAAAAGGGGTCCATGAGCCCAAAGCAATTCCAGACTAGAAAAGGTTAAGCTAATACCGCGATTTCGTATGGGATTTTACTAATA
>PXIH01S0041269.1:4314-14543 GCA_003024985.2 Euperipatoides rowelli
TGTTATTTACAAGTACAGAAATTCTAATTAATATTTAAAAAAACAATCTAATTAATATTAGTTAATGATTTAGGAGTTTCTAGGATCTTACTTGAACATTACTCCTGAAAAGGGTCTTTTCCAGATCCTATACACTGGAAGCAGTCCCTACGACCACAATGCCTTGACTAAGAACTATATTTATTTAGCAATAACTCACAACCTAAAACAAAATGGGTTGGTAGCTCATCATTATCTTATCGCTATGGCTGTATACAATTGCCAACATTTAAAAAAAAAAGGAAAAATAGGTTTGGCTAGTAACCTTAAAAAATGCTAAAATTTGCATTATTAATCAAAGTTACATAATCTTTTATAAGAACTACAAATTCAATAATATAAACAATTTACTAAAGATTAGGCTGAATTCTAGAACTTTCTATTTTATAAATAACATTATTATTATTATAAGCTATGCTAATGTTTTTCATCATTAAAACATTGATATAATATCCCAATCATGTTTAGACTAAACACAATGATCGATTATTATTATTGCTAAATGATATATTATTTACCATATTTTACTGTATTTCCAATCGGTCAGCTCAAGCAAATCTTTAAGGTCTTGCATATTAGGATATTATTTCGCTGATAATTATGGGAAATTAAAAACAATAATGCCGTCACATGACGTCAACATTCACGTTGGTTTGGCACAATAAAATCCAATTATTTTAATTAATGGATCGAATTTAAAGAAATAAGGAATTAAATATGACATTCAAGGTAAAAATTAAACAACTTAGATATTGTTAAAATTATTATTTTTTTAAATAAATTTATTCATTAATTGCATATACTTATAGCATTGGTTTTCCTAATACATATTTCAAATACAGGCCTACACTTGACTAGGCCCCGGCCGCATGCCTATGTTGTTAAAATTGACACTGATAATACATTTTAAATAAAATTGTAATATTATCCATTAATTCGTTTATTTCATATTTTTATGTTATAGACTAACAATGTGTCTAATTAACTTTATTTTCAGATTGTAGTGTTCATAAAATTTAAAGAAATTTAATCATCAAAAGGACTGAATATATTTCTATAATTCACAACAACTGTGAAATATATTATACAACTTTGAAATATACTTCTTCTTAAGTAAAGTAAATGCTATAGTTATATTTAAAAAAATTAAAAGTTGAAATGCCTGCTTAGATTCTCAATATGTTACAACTTGTTTAAGTTATATGCTGTCTTAGTATTTTCAATAATAAATTTTCAATAAATAATTAATCAATGTGAACAACAATAATCATCTAGGCTACCTGAATGGAAAAAAAAAAATGTTTAACAAATAAATAATTGAGAATTAAACTGTTTCACTTTTGAGGAATACAAAATAAAATATCATATTAAATAACTTATATAACATCGTAAAATGTTTACAAGTAATTTCACTTCTGAAACATTAAATAATAATTCCCTTAATTTAAGCAATGTTTATTTTCCTTGTTCGTATCTTCATGATGACAACACCATTTGGAATGAAATAAAACCATTACACACATTTGATGATCTTTTCATTATGCCTTACCAAAGAATAATAATTATATCAGGAGGACCTCTAGTGATTGGTTTTGGCATTACCATTAACATATTGAGTTTGATCACATTCAGTAAAATGCCTCTGGATGAAAATATGAGATTTTTATTTCAGTCTGTTGCTTTTATAGAATGTTTATTGCCTATTGTGTCAATTCCAGCTGTTTATCGTATTTTATTTATTTACTATCCTGNTTGTTTTGCGATATGGTATAATGCCCATGGTTGGNTANTAGTCTTGAAAAGCTTATCAGCTTTAAATATATTTATTATGTTTATGATCACTGTATGTAGATTCTGTTCTATTTCTTATCCTCAATTTTATAAACATACAATCACAAGGAAAAAACTTCTAATTATCATTCTTTCAATACTAGTTATAATCAGTTTAAGTTGCATTCATATGCATGAAGTATTGAAAATAAATGCTTTGCTGTATAAAAATGAAATAATTGAAACAATAGTTGTAAATGTTGACTATTTAAGATCAACATCATTTTTAATTGCAGTTTTCTGTAGCGGTATTTACATTTATATTATTCCAACGTTTGCAAGCTTTTTTTTAAATATAAAGATTATCTATGAATTTCGTAAGATGATGGAGCGTAGAAGAGCACTTGGTATAAGTGAAAATAACGAAAGAAGAGAAAAAACATTACTTATTCTGATAAACACTTTAGTAACTTTACACATGATATCAATAATGCCTCTCTTTACTTTTTGTGTTGTAACGTTTTTCTTTGTTTTCCCCTTGAAAATGGTTATTTTCATTGGAATTGCAGGTTTAGTTTGGTTTGGATCACCTTTTTACCTTTCATTTTTTATACACCTTTATACAAATGAACATTTTTATCAAACGTTTATTAAATTTGCATTCAAGAAACAAAATATTGTTAATCCTATATCTATTTCTAATTAAAAAATAACACTTACCAATAATAATCACATCTTAATAATTCTATAACTAGAATCATTAATATTTTTTTTTATTATTTTTTTTTAAAAGAATCACTAACTAAATATAAAGCTTCTTTTATTGTAAACAATAATATATTTACTGATTTTAATAATGATGACAATAATCATTGAATACTCTGAAAAAAAAACACATGTGCTATGTATTTTATGTAAATTGTGTTCTTAGTTATAATTGTAATTGTGCTGATAATTTCAAGTGTTTAAAATGTTTACCACATTTACACATTCAATATCTCCGATTTTAATAATCTATATTATATAACATTAATTGTCTGGTTGTAAATTTTTCTCTATACAATTATCTGCTGTTTTATCAATCTGCACCAAAGACTATCATTAAACCCGGATGACCACAACCCAACCCTACAAACTTTCCCTAAACTCTTGCACCATTCAGGACCAAATTTGGTTTACTTACACTCCAGTACCCAGCATAAAATGTAGGCTAGCAATAAACAGGTAATCCCACCCCTTGACCTTAATATTATGGACCATCCTCCACAGGCAATTCATAAACTGTTGCACTGCTTAATATCAAATTTAGCTTACTTACTTTCTACTATGCAACAGAGATTATTGGCTATCATTAAACTGGTCCACACTACCCCTGGCCCTATGTTCACCCTCCATAAGCAATTCCTAAACTCTTGGACTGATGAGGACAAAATTTGACACACTTTCTCTCTAGAACCCACCAAAAAATATAGACTATCATTAAACCATGTCATCCCTTCCCTACTCTATGGACCACTAATCCAGGCAATTCCTAAAAACCATTGGACCAATTGGGACCAAATATGCATACATATTCTCTAGGACTCAACGGAATGTAGGCTATCATTAAACCAGTTCTCTAAACACCTTGACTCTATGGACCTCTGCCCATAGGAAATTACTAAACCCTTGGACCAATCAGGACAAGATTTGATATATTTATTATGTAGGATCTAGAAGAAAATTTATCTATCATTAAACCAGGTCCCTCCATACCCTGATTCTATGGACCCTTACCCATAAGAAATTACTAAACCCTTGGACCAATCAGGACAAAATTTGATATATTTACTCTGTATGAGCTAGAAGAAAATATATCTCTTATTAAAGCAGGTCACACCATATCCTGACTCTATGGACTCCTGCCCAAAGGAAATGACTAAACCATTGGACCAATCAGGACAAAATTTGATATATTTATTCTGTAGGATCTAGAAGAAAATATATCTATCATTAAACCAGGTCCCTCCATACCCTGATTCTATGGACCCCTACCCATAAGAAATTACTAAACCTTTGGACCAATCAGGATAAAATTTGATATATTTACTCTGTATGAGCTAGAAGAAAATATATCTCTTATTAAAGCAGGTCACACCATATCCTGACTCTATGGACCCCTGCCCAAAGGAAATTACTAAACCATTGGACCAATCAGGAAAAAATTTGATATATTTATTCTGTAGGATCTAGAAGAAAATATATCTATCATTAAACCAGGTCCCTCCATATCCTGATTCTATGGACCCCTACCCATAAGAAATTACTAAACCCTTGGACCAATNAAGAAATTACTAAACCCTTGGACCAATCAGGACAAAATTTGATATATTTACTCTGTAGGAGCTAGAAGAAAATATATCTATCATTAAACCAGGTCACACCATATCCTGACTCTATGGACCCCTGCCCAAAGGAAATTACTAAACCCTTTGACCAATCAGTACAAAATTAGATATATTTACTCTTTAGGATCTAGCAAAAAATATATCTATCATTAATTGAGATCACTCCATACACTGATTCTATGGAATCCTACCCATAGGAAATTACTAAATCTTGGACCTATCAGGACAAAATTTGATATATTTACTCTTTAAGATCTTGCAGAAATATATCTATCATTAGAGCAGGTCACTCCACCCCTAATTTACTTACCCCACCATGGAATGCTGAAACATTTCTGATAGTTTTATAATATAATATTTATAGATAAAAAAAGTAATTTTGTTAGGTCCTATAGAAGATAATGTGTGAAAAAAAATTAATGATGCATAATTTATTAAAAAATATTTACTGTCATCAATTTTGGAGTATTATAAACCAGATGTAACGATGTTAAAATTTGAGTGTTTAATGTGTAAATGGTGTGACAAACAATTGTCAATATTTACTAACTATTGTAAGCTGAATGGTCAAGATAGTGTTAATTAATATCTTTTGTAAAGTATTTACTTTATACTGTATGTTTTAAAATTTGCACTGTATTTTCTTTTCTTTTGTAGAATTTTTTTTTTTGTAAAATCTTGTAGAATTGTATTATGTAAATATTTAAAATTAGTTAAAATAAATTATGTAGGAAAGGGGGTGGATCCCTTCCAAAAAGTTAAAAAATTTAATTATTAATATCAATATAATTGTTTAACAGCAATAAAAATTGTTTTGTTTTTAATATGAGCATTTATGAAGATTATTCCAAAGTGCTGACAATCTTAAAATAATATAATGTGNTAATTTAAATAAAGAAAGAAAGCTGTCAGAAAAACAAAATTCAGTCAACTGACCAGGAATTAAACCCAGTTTGTTTGTTTTGGCATTCTTCCTATTCTTGATTTAATATACCATTTATTAATATTTCACTGTAAATTATTTTATTATTCTGTTTCTTAAGTTTATAAAAACTATTCACATGACATACGTGTAACCATATGTTACTTTACTTGGTCATTTGATGTCTAATTAAATGTAGTTTTTCTTAGACGTGGTATTGCCTTCTCACCAGATTGCATTGTGACTAATACATTAACATATAAATATCATTTCTGTAAAGTAAGTTTTTTAAAAATATGTACTTTAAATTTTAAAGACAATATTTTGTGATTTGATTTAATACCCTAGGAAAAAATTGTTACAGAACTTGAACTAACCAGACTTAGCAAATAATAAAATTGGTTAAAGCAAATAAAATTAACAAAAATGAAAATTCTCAATCTGGTGAAACTTACTCTGTAATTTAAAACATATTAAACAATGACTTGATTTTATTTTGCTGACAAATGCCCAAGATGTTTCAACATCATCTAACAGATGAAGAAATTTATAAAAAAAATATTTGACAAAATTAACAAACTTTTCAGGAACATTAATGTCGAAAAGAATACATTAACTGGATTATAGACAGAAATTCTCAAACAAGAGTTTTTGGATAACACACTCTCCAGAAATCCTTAAAGCATGGTTATGACGTTTCTTATTATATTTTCTTGTGATTCACTTTTTCTTGCCTTTTGCCTCCTTTTTATTTCACCTTTTCTCCTTTTTTTAACCCTTATCATCTCCACCACTTTTCATTTCATCTTTCTTACCCCCACCTTTTATTACCATCTTTTCCTGAGATGATACGGGAAATAACTAGAATTCACATTCTTCATATTCTTATTGTATAACATCTTAAATAGGCATGCAGTTTGTCTGGAAATATTTGGAAAACCTGGGTATCTTAGTGTGTTAGAGCCCATAATCCAGGAGATTTTTTTTACTGACAAAGTTTTCTTTATTTATTTAAATTAGCACATTATACTTTTCCTTTTAAAAGAAAACAAGATTATATATTCTTTAGAAATCGTCACATTATATCCATGCTCCCCCCTCCCCCGTGGGATTTGGCAGCCTGACTTTTTGCCAACTGACCGAAACAAATTAAAAATGACTGCATTTTGGAGTATTCTTCATATCCGCAAATTAAAAAACGAACAGTTGGTTTGTTTGGCATTTTTCATTTTCTAATAGGGAAATGAAGAATAACCCAGGAATACAATACTGTAGGATAAGATAAAATGAAAATGAGCAAAATAAACAGTCATAGAACTGGTAGACTCACAATATTACACAAATTCCTCAAAATAAAACAAACTGAATTTAATATTTTAGTTAAGATTTCCACGTAACAGTTCCATCTAAAATGTTTTGGAACCATAAATTTTATACTATCCACATTAGCTTTTAGAGAACTAGACAAAGTCAATTTAGGCAAAATAGCATCTACATTAATTTTAGTTTAAAACATAATAAATTTAGTTTTCTCAACATTCAAAGAAAATTAATTTAAATAAAACCTACTTGTCAACTTCTCCAACACTAAATTAGATGTTCTCTCTAAATCCATGATATTACCCCCTGTAAGTAAAATATTAGTACCATTTCCAAAAATACACATCTTACTTCATCCATAATTTTAGCTAGATCATTATAAAAAAAAAGCAAGGGTCCTAAATCTGAACCTCGAGGAACTCTCATATTTTACAATTTCACTTTTAGAAAAAAATTCAGACAACAAATTGGAATCATGGGGCTGATACATATGTGTAGCCCCAAAGGCTTAAGCAATTTTGATAATTTTATTTAATGATTAGATAGAGTAGACACTCACCGTCAATTTGTCATATTGGAAAACACATCGTTGTCTACGGATCAGGTTCTGGCTCTTTTTAGCAAAAAAAACAGCCTCGTAAATCGTTTACATCCTCATATCATGTCATTGCTGTTAGATACCACCTGGTGAGGTTTACTATAAACGTGACAGCTACTTTTTTTTGGATGAAGGGTGCATATTTGGATGTCTGAAATAAATAGAGCTAGCCACCCCAAAACCCACAAATACACCCTTCATCCAAAAAAAAAAAAAAAAACATGGATCTCAAATCACCAAAATATAGCTATTTCACGAGAAAAAAACTCAGAACCATTCATTATGATGCAGACTTGTAAGATTGTAAAACTAGTCCCTCTTGCAATTATAATAAAACTCACCAGATGGTATGTAACAGAAATGGCGATATAAAGATGCCAACGTTGATTTCCGATTCTAAAACGAGCGTGAACTGTAAACTGTAAACAACGAAGGGGGCATTAGTGGCCCAACGATTATTTATGAGGCTGTTTTTGCTAAAACGAACGCGAACCATAGACAACGAAGTATTCTACCATATCATTTGATGAAGGGAATAGTCTAATCTATTTATTTGTTAAAAAAAATTATCAAAATTCCATAAGGCTAGGAGACTGCAAAAAAAAATTATTAACATGCTTAAGGCTTACGGCTACTAAAGCATATCGTCCCCCAACAAAGTGTTCTCCAATATGCCAAATTGAAGGTGAGTGTCTATTCTATCTATTCGTAAAATAAAATTATCAAAATTGCTTAAGGCTTTGGGGCTACAAATACGTACCGGTACTGTTCCCGGAATCATCATCAAAATATTTATTTTTTACTACTTGAGTCTTATTTGATATAAGTAAATTTTAAAGAATTTTCTGAAACTCCCTTGAATCCTTACTTAAAAAGTTTATCTAAAAACAATGAATGATTCGCAGTATCAAACATCTTTGTTAGATCACAAAAAAATAACCAAACATAATTTCGATTGTTCAAACAAATCAAGACATCCTAAGAAACATCATGATAAACCATTACTTTACAGAATGGAACTATTATAAACATTTATAATTGTATACAAACTACAGTATAACATATTTAAATGTTCTTTGATGTACATTAATAAGGGCTGGAATTATCCCTTGAACCAAAATAGAAGCTAAATCAACAGAAATAGAATATCTCTGCATATTTATAAATTGAATATTATAACCACCAAAGACTAAATAAGATTTAGAAACTTTTATGAGAAAGTAAAAAAAAAAAAATAAGAAAGCAAAAATATAACATAAAATATGAAAAACTTGACTTCTTCAATCCTTTAAAATAAAATAATTATTTATTCGGACGTTTGGAGTAGGTTACTAACTGTTCTATGCAGAATGGAAGTTCTATAATTTCATTCACTAATGTACAACATGAATACATTGTTTAACATGATAGAAATTTTAAAGATTCTAACATTCTACATAGAAAATGGGTACAGTTAGTACACGAAATGTCTAAATAAATAATTATTTATATTTGAAAGGATTGAAGAAGTTTATACTCAAACCCACTTAGAGCATCCATTGGTAAAACTGCAGTATTCGTCAACAGCAGAATTGCTTATAGGATGAAAGACCTATATTCTATATTGATTTTATATTAGAATGGATATTGTTTCTTGATATCCAGTACCAGATTAAACATCTAATATAAAAGCCGTATAGAATATATTCCCTTCATCTTTCGAGATCCAATCAGCAATTTCCGTTACATTTAGATCCATCCGTTTAAATATCTAAAATATACCATAAAATTCTTTGTCAATAATTATTACATAGCAGTTATGAAAAACAAATTATTTAAAAACAGTTACATGTTAGGGTATACATTGAAATGTATATCATGTTTTTAGGCCATAATTGCTCCAAATGCCTTTGATTGAAGGCTAAACTATCAATCCAAATTAAATTATTTACAGTCAGTTGAATTAGAGATGATATAATATCTTCAATACTCTTGTTATTAAAAACAAACTGACATCTGGTTTTCCATACTCCAAAGAACAGGGGTTACCAAACCTGTACCCGCAGGTACCACGGTGCCCGTCAACCAATTTGTGTGTGCCCGCAGCTGTTCGACCACAAAGCGAAAGCTTGTCCACAAAACTTGGCAGTGCCCGGATCACATTGATTTAGATTGTGAGTGGTTAGGCAACCAAATTTAGGTAGTTGTTTTCTTGTAGATCAACCTCTTTAATTCCACCTTTTGTGCCAAGTTAACATGGACAAAATTGAGTGTAAAGCATGCAGACGGCCAAATTGCAAATGGTGGGGAAAGTTAGAGAATTGTCTAAATACAGGCAATACAATTCAGATTCTACCACCTTTTTGACATCTGCTCATATATATCTGTCATTATGGAAAATATAGGGGGTGCCCACAACCCTACAGATATTTTAGAATGTGCTCTAGTGTACAAAAAGTTGGGAACCCCTGCTATAGATTTTACAAAAAAAAAAACAAAAAAAAAAAACACTTTTTCAAATTTAAATCTTTTGTTTTTAGATTGTGTATATCTGATCTTGATATCTAACATTGTGAATACCATATTTAACAAAACAAATTGTTTTGATGCTTTATTACCACTTTACAATCAAAAAACACATGTTTCATAGTTCCCTCATTTTGTTTTCAAAAGACACACATTATATCATGGTCTCTCAAGATGTTGATACCATGAAGCCTCATTTTGGTAGGCAAACAATTTTTTCATTAAATCTCTATTACATGGAAACATGAATTTTCATAATTTTTTTCTCATCTAATCCAAGCTTAGGGTTAGAATCTGAAAATTTTTCAGATTTAAGCTATTACAAATTAATGTATTTATCATGAAAAATGTGCCATGCATATCTAAACATACTGTACATTATGCAGCAATGACAAAAATACAGAGAAATAAAACAAATTAGACATGTACAATTTTATTTGAAAATAAATTATGAATTCAAACATTACTTAAACTCATTCACACTTAACATATAATATATAAAATACAAAACTAACATTGTTCCATCCATGGGCAGCCCCGGGGCTGAGGGATGACAAAACTTTCTTTCATCGTCGTACAGCACCGTGGATTTGTGGATTTTTTCTGATTACTTACAGTTAGATAACATGAATTTTGGATGTAAAATAGATTTATGACAAGTGAACAAAGGAAATGGATTCTGAGATGG
>PXIH01S0041314.1:0-11137 GCA_003024985.2 Euperipatoides rowelli
GTACATATTGCAACCAGAACAAGGGAGTATTAAATATATTTATTAATTTTATCACGTAATATGAAAAACTTTGATGCACGGTATTACCCACACCATGGTATTCTCCCCACTTCCCCTAGGTATTACTTTCAATCAAATATTATCAAAATTTGACAATCCAAAGTCGAATAATTATACTAATAGTAAATATTATTTCACCATTTAGAGAAGGTCAAAGGTGATGCCATTGCTAAGTGTATTATTATCCATTATAAATATTAATCCCCATAGAGACGTCATTTTCCTATCCATCTTCTTTCCCATTCATCTCTAAGATTATTTCTTCTACCTAAACACTTCCAAAATTGGGAACCATGAGTGAAGTATTAGGCTACATCATTAAAAATAATATTTCTAATTACAGAAGAATGAGGGCGCTTCAGGCTTGATCTTCAATTCACATTTCTCCAAAATCCATCAATGGACTTCCATTTTAACTATTACCAGATTTAGTGTAGTAATACAATATATAGTTTTCCTTAATTTTTCTAAGACTTAGTTTTTTTGGTATATTTTTCTCATTTTGATTAATCACAGACCAATATTGCCAATTTTTAATATGACTCCTTTCCTGCCATACTAATAAACAGATAATTTGTCATAAAAGTTTAATTTTAGATTGGCTGTTTTTAGAGAATTATGGGTAAGATTTGAAACAATATAATTTTTATAGAGTTTTCTTAACTCTATAAAATTATATTGTTTTAATTTACCCATAATTCTCTGAGCAATTGCTTCTTGGCTGTTTTTCAAGGTTTTTATCAATAGTACCATAATTTTTGTTTTGTTATTATTATTATTATCTCCATTCTTCCTAGCACTAAAGGTTTTCAATAATATTCTAACTGCTGTATTTTTACACACAGCCAATTTTGAAAACCATTTTTATCAGATAAACTTCATGACAAAAACTTATTCATGTATAAACTTCAGTCGAATAAAGAAAACCTGGCAAACATTGATCTTGTGAAAGTATTTCATATGTAAAATGCAAATTTCATCCAAAAAAAAAAAAGAAAAAGATTCTAGAATTGTATCTGGAAAAATGTTCGATGTAAATGTAAAAATATCATAGGAACAAAACAGATTATGTCAAAACATACAGCATATTGTGTTGCATTTTAACATCACTTTATAAGACTTAACAGCTTATTACAGAAAATAAATAATGATGTATAACTATAGATAATACAGAATAGAAGTCAATAAAATGTTAACATAGTCTATAAACAGGTTGATTGAATAGTTTGAGGTTAAACTATTATTGTATTATTATTACGTTTATTGAGAAACACTCATACAGTAGAACTTCATTATAACGACTTTTAAGGGTTTAAACAATTAATGATGTTATAAACATGTGTTGTTATAACCAATTTTAATTATATAAAAAAGTAATTTTTAAAATCAAATACTTTATTTATTTAATGCTTAAGAGCTTCCTGATTGGTAATTAATATTTTTTTTAGCCATTAGGCTCCTGTCACACCTAGCTCGGGTCCTCCGACCGGTTTGAAATACGCTGGTGCAATTAAAAATTTGATGTATCACACACTTAGCGTCTATTTCAATTCCAAAGTTGTGCCATGCTTAGATCAGATATAATGCCACGTTATCAGTTTCTCAAACTGGCTGAAAATAAACTTTATAGTGCATATGGAATTATTTGTTTGTTTTTATGTCGTCGTCGTCAATGTTTTTAAAAAATAATAATATTCATGAAAATATTTATTTAAATACAGAATTGAAAGATTTGTGATAATTTAATTGAAAATATTTAAATTGATAAGGCCACGCAAAAAAAAAAGACTTGTTTCTCATCCAGTTATGGTCCCAAAAATGACCAGGCAGGCAGGGTTTTTTTTTTTTATTATTTTATTTGTGAAAAAACAGCACCAGGAATTTTTAAAAAAAAAAAAAAATACAAAACTGTTTTAAGTAGTAATTTTCATCAAATAAAGTGTCATTTTAAGAAAAAAAAAATATCCAATTTATAAAGTAGAGGGTAAAAAATAAGATTTATAAAGGCATCAGAATTTTTTTTTTTATTATTATGTAAATAAATTTAAAAAAAAGCATTTACCCGGCAACTTTTAGAAGCACCAGGCAGGCGCTGAGAAACAATACTTTTTTTTTTAGTGGCCTAATAATAATATTTTTTTTTTATCTGAATACTAGAAAACATATTGATAAAGGGGCTTTACTCTGCAAGGTCTTCTCCCCACTTTGATGATGAGAAGCTCAGCAACGAATTTATAATTATTAGGCATTGCAATTTTAAATGTCTGGCAAACAAGACTTTTAAAACAACATGTTTATTGCATGAGTTCAGGAAAAAAAAAAATCCTTTTATCAATAAAGTTACTTTAGTTTTTTTTTAATATGAAATTAATTTAGTTTTTATAAAAAAAAAATATTTTTATTGATAACTTGCTCTGAATAATTAGAAAAATGATTTACTTCCAAATATTTTATAAAGAATTCAAACTTTATTTCATTTATTTAATACTGTATTTTTCGTAAACAATAGCCACTTCAATAGATCGCCATATACGAAATACACTGGGTCTGAATACTCGCTTCAAATAACATTGAAGGTATGTGATTTTGTGATAACAATCTCCGCTCGTCCTCCGCTGGCTGGCAAGTAACTACAGTGGAATCCGCTGACAGCAACAAGCTAGTAGCGGAGCCCGAGCGGACTGGAACCAATAGGATTATGCTCAGTCACAGCAGCTGGTTGAAGTCCCATTAGTGTCAAACCTTTACATGAAAACAAATAAATTTCAAACAAGCGGAGGAGACGCTCGTCAAAAACTGCCAGGTATGACAGCGGCCTTAGTTAGATGTAAGCTACTATCAGTACAGATAGAGACTAAAACAAGTTAAAATGTTATTATTATTAGAAGCAAAGGATTAAAATATTGATGTTATAGCCAAGGTTGAGGCTAAACAATGATGTTAAAAGCAAGTAAAATTACATTAATAGTATAGGAAATAGAGAGGGATTGAGCATTTTGTAATGTTATAGCCAAGTTATATTACTATCCAAGGTTGTTATATACAGGTTCAACTGTATTAGATACAAGATATACAAAGGAATATAAAGTGATTTTTTTATTTATTTTGAGCCTAGCTCATGGGCTATAATTATATTAAGATTTAATTTGTATTAAAATAACAATAAATGAAACTACAACAAAATAAAAATAAATTTAAAAAGCAAATGTTTTGAAGAAATAGTCATTGAGACTGTTGAAATTCACAGATCAATGAGTTTGATTAAATGTTATTGGATACATTAATATGGTATCAAACTTTTAATTAGGTGTAAATGACGTAATCCTGATCATTTCATGCCCTGATAAAAACAAAAAATTATATTTCAATTTAACCAGCTGATTGAATCCATCAAAACACTTAATCACAATTTCAACACTATATAAAAATAGTTCCTTAACCTGCTTAATCAATATCCATAAATACATCTCCACCAAGTTGAGATCAACTGCCTACATGATGATTTCAAGGTATCCACATGATAGATGGTGATGATGCTGGTGATGATGATGCTGGTGGTGGGAATCCTGGTGGTGGGAATGAAGGTAGTTGTGATAATTTATTTGGTGATGATAGTGTTTGTGATGATGATGTTTATGAAGATAGTGTTTGTGATGATGGTGTTTATGATGTAGGTGTTTGTGGTGGAGGTGTTTGTAGTGATGGCATTTATAATGATGATGTTTGTGATGATGGTGTTTGTAATGATGGTGCATGTGGTGTAGTGTTTGCAATGGTGTTTTGGGTGATAATAGTGATAATGGTAGTGTTGATGATCGTAGTGATGATAATGATGATAATGATGAAGTGGTGGTGATGAGTTGAGTAGTAGTGGTTATTGTGGGTGGTGACATTGGTGATGATGGTAGTGGTGAAGATGGTGGCAGTGATGGTGGTGGTATTGATGATAGTAATTTTGAGGGAGGTGGTGATGATGGTGGTGGTGGTGAAAGTGGTGAACATTGGTGGTGATGATGATGATGATGATGATATTGGTATTGATAGGGGTGTTGAAGGTGATGATAATGGTGATGCTGGTAGAGATGAATGCTGTGGTGATGATGGTTGTGGTGATGATAATGTTTGAGATGATGGTGTTTTTGATGATGGTATTTGTGGTGATGGTATTTGTAATGATAATGGTGTTTGTCATGATAGTGTGTGTGTGTGGGATGGTGGTGATTATGTTGATGGTGATGATGTTGATAAGTGATAATGTTGATAAGTGATAATGGTGATGGTGATGATGGCACTGGTGATGATGTTGAAGGGAGTGGTGATGATGGTAGTGAGTGATAATCATGATTGTGGGTAATGACATTGGTGATAATGGTGATGATAAAAGTGTTGGTGGTGATGATGGTGGTAGTGCTAATGATAGTATTTGTGAGGATAGTCTTTGTGATGATGGTGTTTGTGGTGATGGTGTTTTATGATGGTGTTTTGATGATGTTTGTGATGATGGTGTTTGTGGTGATGGTGTCTATGGTGATGATGATTATAGTGGTTGTGATAATTATAGTGGTGGTGATGATAGTGGGGTGTTGCCAGTGATGGTGATGATGGTAGTGATGATGTTGGTAGTGATAATATTGAAAGTGATGATATTGGTAGTGATAATAATGGTGGTGATGATGTCAGTTGTGATGATGAGTGGTAGTGGTGATTGTGGGTGGTGACATTGGGATAATGGTGGTGGAAATTTTGGTGGGGTGATGATGCTTCTGGTAATGATGGTTGTGCTGCTGCTGATAATGTCTGAAGATGTTTGTGATGATATGTTTGTGATGGTGGTGTTTGTGATAATGGTGTTTGTGATTATGGTTTTGTGATTATGGTTTTTGTGATGATTGTGTTTGTGGTGATGGTGTTTGTGATGATGGTGTTTGTGATGATGGTGTTTAAGTTGTAGGTTTTATGATGGTGTTTTTGATGATAGAGGTAGTGATGGTAATGATGTTAGTGGTAAAGATGTTAGTGGTGATGGTGGTAATAGGGATGATTGTGGGTGGTTACATTAGTGGTGATGATGATGTTGATGATATTGGTATTGATAGTGGTGTTGATGGTGATGATAATGGTGATGATGGTTGTGGTGATAATATTTGAGATGATGGTGTTTTTGATCATGTGGTGTTTGTGGTGATAATATTTTATAATGATAATGGTGTTTGTCATGAGAGTGTGTGTGTGTGTGATGATGTTGGTGTGATTGTTGATGGTGTTGATGTTGATAGTGATGATGATGGTGATAGTGATGATGACACTGGTGATGATGTTAAAGGGAGTGGTGATGATTGTAATGAGTGGTATTCATGATTGTGGGTAATGACATTGGTGATAATGATGATGATAGTGTTGGTGGTGATGATAGTGGTAGTGATAATGGTTGTGCTAATGATAGTGTTTGTGATTATGGTCTTTGTGAATTTGGTGTTTATGGTGATGGTGTTTTGATGATGTTTGTGATTATGGTATTTGTGATGATGGTGTTTGTAATGATGGTGCTTGTAATGATGGTGTTTGAGGTGATGGTGTCTATGGTGGTGATGGTGATGATAATTATAGTGGTGGTGATGATTGTAGAGGTGGTGATGATTATAGTGGTGGTGATGATAATAGTGGGGTGATGATAGTGATGGTGATGATGGTAGTGATGATGTTGGTAGTGATAATCTTGATAGTGATGATATTGGTAGTGATAATATTGGTGGTCATGATGTTAGTTGTGATGATGATGAGTGATAGTGGCGATTGTGGATGGTGACATTGGGATAATGGTAGTGTTAATAGTGGGTGATGATTTTGGTGGGGTGATGATACTGGTGGTAATAATGGTTGTGCTGTTGATGATAATGTCTGAAGATGTTTGTGATGGTCTTTGTGATGGTGGTTTTTGTGATGATGGTGTTTAAGTTGTAGGTTTTATGATAATGTTTTTGATGATAGTGATGGTAATGATGTTGGTGGCGGTGATGATGATGTTGGTGTGATGATGTTGGTGTGATGATGTTGGTGGTGATGATGTTGGTGGTGATGATGATGTTGGTGGTGATGATGATGGTGGTGGTGGTGATGATGGTGATGATGATATTGGTGGTACTGATGGAGATGTTGGTCATGATAATGTTGGTGATGATAATTTAGTTGTGGTGATGTTGGTAGAATTGATGTTGGTAGTGATAATGATGATAATAAGTGAAAGTGGTGATTGATGGTGGTGACCATGTTGCTGGTGATTATGATGGTGTTTATGATGAAGGTATAGTGATGATGGTAGTGTTAATGATGGTGCTCAATGCTCATGATGGTAGGCTGAAGGTGGTGATAATTGATGACAACGCAATGGCAATAATGATAAGTATAATATAATCCTTACTGATTATGATGATTATAGTAATAATGGTTTTAATGATCTTTTAATGTAATTTTGTCTTACTAAAATTTAAACGAAAATTTGCCCACTAGTTATATATATATACATATGCACATATACTGTACAGACACACACACACAAATAATATGCTTTAGTGTCTAAAAAAGAAAAAAATTTTTTTTATTTTTACAAGACCATGAGCATGCGCAATGAGTGAATCAAGTTATAATTCTTCTTCTTCTAAGTCGAGAAGCATGCACAATAGATTGAATGTGTGGCACATATTCATGATTAAAACACTGATGTTAAATTGAATTCTTTTATATGTATAATAAATACGTAACAGATACATTTTATAATAAAAATAAAGATATTTTAATGCTGTAAATACGTCTCAAGCTAGAATTTTATTTAGTTGATTTCAAAACATGTTTTAATTTTCTTTAGACGCTATTTTTAAATATATTGTTTCCATTGATTGTCGTAATACCGAAGCGACATAATGACCTTGCTGACTTTTAACATTAACAATATATAGATTAGTTCCATTGTTTGCCATAATACCGAGGTGACATAATGACATTTGCTGTACATGTACTCACAAGTTCACGTTAAGACCATATAGAAGGACCTCTAATGGTTTCTATTTAAAACATTTTTAACATTAAAGGATACAAAGACTGTTATTTCATACTCTTTATGGATTAAAATAAAATAGTTAATGTAGAATTGTTTATATTTGATTATATGATAAACAATGATTTATTCATATTTAAAATACATCCCAAACTATATTTTATTATATCATTTTTAAAAGTTATTTAATTTTTTCTTTTCCTCTCTCATAAACATTTTCTATTCTCTAGTATGTATAAATACGAAGTTGAAGATTTTAATAGTAGATATGGATTCCATACAAGATCATGGTCATATAACATTAGAATGTTTAGGGCAGTTGAGCTTTTTATGCCATAAGGGCATGCTGTGTGGTCGAGGAGTTGAACCAAGGGGCTTGAAGCATGAGTGCCTTCAAGCTATAGGTTCTATCCTGGGTGTTGGTGGCATTGGTCCTTGAGATTAAAAAGCTCAACTGCTTTCTTATTATATGTAATTGAGAATGTCTGTGTGAAAATTCATGTTTTACTATTTTTACATAGGGTCACATGATCGGAAGTGATGATTGTGCATGCTCCTGGACTTTAAAATATTTTCTATAACTTATACTGTATAGGCTATAAAAAAGATAAGATTTTTGTGCATCATATTAATGATGACTTATCAAACTGAAAATGGGTAGGTGTGATGTCTATCACAACTACTCTATTTCCGAAGCTCGAAGTTGCAAGTCCTCGGGGGTGGGCGGGGAACTTCGACAAAAATTTGAAAAAACATTCGAAAAAATATTACAAGTTACGAGGCGTTACAAATTGAAACGTGTTAAGCAGCTTTTCATGTCTGCGTATGTTTTATCAAGATGGCTAGTAGCCTTTTTTTTTTGTTTACAGTCCTAACCTTACCACAACCCTGAACCCTAACTACGTATTAAACCCACTTTTCCCCAACCCTATGATGATGAAGGGGTTTTGGGGATAATATGGGACAAAAGAGGGGCCTCTAGGGAATTCACTCGAGCACCCAGCAAAATGTCTAAGTTAAGAGAAATAGGAATTGATGAGAACTTTATTTTAATATAGTATTCAAGTAAAATTTAGGATTAGGAGAGAGAGGGACACTGTGGGGGATGATCCATTGTCAAAATTAATTAGTATATTATATTTCTCAAGTAGGATTTATGAATGATGGCAATTAATATTTTTAATATTCTATTTGACAGCCTGATAATGAGTCTTCCAAATCATGAAGTTTGATACCCAACTCATATGTATAGAATAATTTAATCAGATTATTTTGCCAAACTAAATCCGATGCAGTCATTTTTTTTGGCCTAGGTTCAAACTTAGATATCAAAGAAGTAAGTCGCTTCTCTAGCATTCAAAATTAGGTCATCATAAACCTGCAATATAACCGAGCCACCATTGTTTTTCTTCTTAAAAGATATTTTATAATAGGAAAGGCCAGGTAAAGCCAATTAGTGGCCTACGAAGCTACCGTACCTTTGTTAATTCGTAAAGGACATCAGGGGAGTTGTTACTGGTCTTAAAAATAGTTGAGAGCATTGATGTTTAGCGTACCATGTTCTTATGCTAACTAGTGAATCATAAACTTGTTTTTCATTAAAAATCAGATTTTTTTGTTCAAATGTACCCCGGTCTACAGGTAATATATTTGTTTTGTTATCCTTATATATATATATTTCAATTATAAATGAGTGATGCTTTATATACTATAATACTGTTTATGATTGATTCTTGCTGATGATGATTTCACAGGTATATTACATGTGTATTTTTTATAGATACAGATAGATGATACTGTTGATGATTCAATTTTTTATTATGCCATTTCAGTTCTTTTATGTGTGTATATTTTTATGAATAATTTATAGATATTAAGTAGAGTTTGTACTATAGTAGGCCTACTTTTACCTTGTTCATTGAGTACGCATAACAGGAATCATAAAATTGGTACGGTATAATGTAGGTTATTGCATTTAATTTTATTTTTTTGCCCTATACCCCAAATAGTTTCATTTGATATGCCCACTTGAATCTTTTTTGTTGCATTATATCACCCAGGCAGTTGATGAATTTTTACTTATGTAATATTATATCATTGTGTAGATATCTATGATTAATAGAAACATAATTGGCATATATCAGAGCTTAATGATTTTTCATTTTTTGGTACAGACAGACAGTAATATGGTGACTTTACTTTTCAAGTTACAACAACAAACTACAATTCAAAAGACAGCTAACTAATGAACTGTAGATTATGATTTTGGTAGACTAAATTTAAGAAATTTTGAAGTAATAATACCGGTAGTTAAACAAACAATTAAGATACACAAAACATAAATAACTAACCCTTGACATTTCAATTTGGTGTAGTTTCTTGTGAAGAAAAGAAAAAAAAAAGTCCAATATCAGTTATAGCAGCTAAGTTTGCTATTTATATAAATCATATAATATATGTTTTAAAAGTAAATTTACTCATTTCTTTGTAATTTTATGTTTGTGTCCCAGTGAATAAAAATGGGAGGGAAGTTTTGATATGACTTTTAGTAGAAAAAAATTTTTTTTTCACCAGTTTAAGCCTNTTATGTATTAATATATAGATAATAAATTTTAACTCTTTAAATAAACTAAGTTTTATGATTAAATTATTTAAATTATGCTATTTTATTTTTTTAACAAAAAATAAAATATTTAAAAACACACTGTGTACATTTTCCTTTATATCGTTATAATTTATTTATAAAATAAAACAGCCAACTGAAAGAGTAAAATACTGCTTGATTATTTGGCTTCTATTTCCCCACTCATCCTGTATGAAATCTTAGAAGAAAAAAAGCAGTGTCGACCATAAACTAAAGTTTTATTGATAATCTCTTGGGATCTTTCTTCAGTCATTTTGAAATGGAAATACTTCCATAAGTCACAGCACAGACTGAAAGGTTTAAAATAAAATTTGACATACTGTTGAACATTAAATTCTTGCAGTGAATTGTGATTATCCTGAGCATATTTAATAAAAGAAAATATACAAAAAGCATGATAGTTAGTGACTAAAGCAGGATACAGGACAAATGATGAAAATGCGAGACTGTACCGCTAAAACTAGGACGTCTGGTCACTATAAAAATAGATTAAATAGACAGATAGAAATCAACATAATTAATAATACTAATTTATCAATATATCATTTATTTCATTAATTTTAATGAGCCTGCTATTATTAATTAGTCTACTTGATAATGAACTTAATAATAATCCTATTCTTGTGTTATTATGACACCGATAAGGAAAACGATCCATCTTTATGTCAAATACATCACTGTAATGGCTGCTGATTTTAATCTATGTACCTAAATTAGCTTTATTTTTCATTTATTATCTTTATATCTATATTATTTTCAAAGTATTGACTGTGTAAAGTGTTTTTTAATTGGTTTGAACAGTTATAAGCAGTGGATGAGCAACAGATGAACATTTACCAATATATTACACAAAATGTATGTTTACATTTATAAGCATCGCCCAGGCCTTTAAACCACTCTAACAATGAAGACATTTTTATAAATTTCTTTGACATTTGGTTTCCCAAAAGTTATGAGGTCTAATGCCGAAGTTCTTTTTCTTTTCTCGCTAAGCAATCACCAGTCAGTGGTGATTGCTTAGCGATTTTGTTTTCTGTGATAATTTTACTTAAGTGAATACACCAATGATCCTGACTTATGGCTAGGAGCGGTTGATATGACATGGCGACATGGTTAATGAATTGGATAAAGTGTGAATTAATTGTTAACTTTCAGCAGTCTTGACCTGACTTGCTGTGGTTTTAGTAAAGAAGAAAACTATCAACTTTAATTACTGTAATTGTCAAGTGTGTTAAATATCGGAATGGCTGCAGTCCTGCCATTATATCTGGTTAACAGTCTACAAGATTGCAGTTGGCCATGGTTGGTGCCTAAATCGGGTAAATTTTGCACCTAAAAGATCATCAGTTTGGAATGCAAATGAGGACAAGTGGTAAGGGGGG
>PXIH01S0041333.1:0-10876 GCA_003024985.2 Euperipatoides rowelli
TTATTATTTTTTTTAGGGGTGGGGTGGAAATAAACTCCTCTGCTCCTGTAATGTTGTCTTTAGTTTATTTAATTATTTTTCCCCTGTGGTACTGAATAGGTCATACAATAGAACCACAGTAGCATTAAAGTGAAATTTCAAGTTTAAAAAACACAACAGCCAAAAAAAAAAAAAAGCTAATCAAATCAGACAGAGAGGCAACAAAACATCGAGTCAAACAAAAAAAAAAGCTTATCAAAATATCTGCAACAAAAAATATAAATAAGGTGGCCGGTTACAAAAACGTCATGGTACGCCACTGAATGAGGTCCATAAGGGGGGGGGGGGTGACACCATGAGTTATCGCACTGGGTGGCACCACCCTGGTGACGCCACTGAGTAGAATTTCTAAAATGACTAGTATCATGTTGCTATGCAAAATATTGAATAATCAATAATATTTGTTCATTGAGTGCTTTGAAATGTTATCACTCATGTAGCATTAAACTACAAAATGCAAAGTAATTGAATTTCTAAAGGTCTATGATTAATCTACATACAAATACAAATTTAACAATCTACTTAATGGTCACGTGATTGCTGAAAGATTATTTTTATTTTAATAAATAGAAGAAACTGCCTACATCTAATTTTATAAGTTTAAATAGAATTGTTTACTATGATTTGTTATTCAAATTGCATTTAATCAATATGTTATAGAAACTGTATAAACTAATCAATTGATTCATTTAAATTTTTTTTAAAAATTTTAATATTTTAACTTGTCATATCATAACAAAATTCTAAATTACGAATCACATTAATTAAAAAAAAAATTGAATAATATACTTTTTTGAATAATGTTAAAAAAAAAGTTGACGGGTGATGATGTGTCTAATTTTTGAATGACAATAATTATGCATTCAATAAATAAAGCTGCAACTAAAAATAAATTGTTTATTAGATTTTGCTAACAACCACAATGAAACAATAAGTAAATAATATAAGTAAAAAAAAAAAAAAGTTTTCCAATAAAATAATGTTAAAGGTTTACATTTGAATGCATGTTTCATTTAAATTTATAAAATGGAAAATTTAGCTTTTGACGTAACGATCTGATCACTATATGTGCAAAGTTAAAAAAGTGACCATTGCCCAAATAAAGGTCCAATGATACACTCAGAAGAGTATTTTTCAAACCTTTAGACACCCATCTCACAAAGACAATGTTTTAGCAACAAATATGAGGTTACAAAGTGATTAGATTATTTTTATCAAATAACTAAAATCATTGAAATGTCTTTTTTTTAATCTTAAAAAATAAGTTAAAGCCATGTTTTCCAATAATTATATGTGTTTTTTTTTTTTTTTTTTTTGCCTTAAAAATTTTTTAAAATATATTTGTTTCCCAATACAAACTGCATCAGGTTATATAGGCAAAATAAAGAAGTGGCAATACAAATTGCATCAGATTGGATGAACAAAAGTAAAAAGGTGGCAACACATTTTGTATCAGGTTTGATGCACAAAATAAAAGTTGTGGCAATAGAAATTGTATCAGATTAGATGACTAAATGAAAGAGGTGGCAACACAAATT
Source organism: Euperipatoides rowelli (assembly GCA_003024985.2). Classification (NCBI taxonomy): domain Eukaryota; kingdom Metazoa; phylum Onychophora; class Udeonychophora; order Euonychophora; family Peripatopsidae; genus Euperipatoides; species Euperipatoides rowelli. Next base: position 1,578 of record PXIH01S0041333.1, read on the forward strand.
GCATCTGATTAAATTTATAAAAGTAAAAAGGTGGCAAAACTAATTGTATCAGGTTGGATGTACAAAATAAAAATGGTGGCAACGCAATTTGCATCCAATTAGAATCACAAAATAAATATGTAGCAACAAAAATTGCATTAGATTGGATGCACAAAATAAATGAGGTGGCAACAAAATTGTGTCAGATTGGAAGCACAAAGAGGTGGCAACACAAATTGTATAAAATTGGAGTAACAAAATAAAAGAAATGGCAACACAATTTGTATAAGATTGGATGCACAAAATAAAAAAGTGGCAGTACAAATTATATTGCGGTAGTTTGGATGCACAAAAAATAAAAGGGGTGGCAACACTAATTTTACTAGATTGGATGCACAAATAAAAGAATTGGCAATACAATTTAGGTCAGATTGGCTGTACAAAATAAAAGAGGTGGCAACAGAAATGCATCAGATTGGATGTTCAAAATAAAATGATTTCAACATATTGTAACAGATTGGATGCACAAAATAAAAAAGTGGCAATACAAATTATATTAGTTTGGATGTGCAAAATAAAAGGGGTGGCAACACCAGTTATATCAGATTGGGTGTGCAAAATTAATGCTTCTAAATATCTTTGCCCTCCAGCAAGTAACTTAAATCGTTTAGTAGTGAAACCCTCCCTTGTTTGCTCGTCAATATGTAGAATTCATAGGTTAATCCATCAGGCCAATGGGCCGTTATTTCGGCAGTTAATTTATAAAGTCATTAATCATTTAATGTTATGGGTATGTCCAGAAGATCATTGGAATTAGGATCATATAAATCCAAATTATTTGCTGTAAAGAATCTACACCTACTATAGCTGAAAAAATTCTCAAAGTTGTGTTCAATACGATTGCAGGTTTTTTTATGTAACACACTCATTAGATATTGTATTCGATATTGGGAATTTGCACAATAGTGTCACTTTGTGACGATTGATTAATGCTTTCATTCATTTGAATGTGTAATTGTTTCAACCCATTATCATTATTCTTCTTTTATTAATTTGTTTATTGGTAATCTTTGTATAAAACTCCTTTTTTACATGGTTTTATTTAAGTTGATTTCTCTGTCCTGGTCAAATCTTGCAATCTAGTTTTAACCCACTTCTAAAATTTTCACCACCAGGGGGCTCTGAAATCTGTGGTTTTCTTTTTCACCACCAGGGGGCAGGAATAAAACAATGTGTGTTATTTTTTTTACACGTTTCTTGTTATTACAATCTACTCAATTCCAGGATTGATTTTATCTAGCCAGTTCTAACCCTAAAACTTTTGCCAACTACTTTTAATCATCCTCAATTTTTTTCCACTTAGGTATTTAACTTTTTATTTTCCAAACAATACTTTACTGCATCATAATTACAAAAGACATGGTACCATTGTATGACTGGTATATGAAACAAAATCACATTTTAGATCCTTGTTGAAACAAATATTAGTGGTGACAATAATTCTTTCCAAACTTATTGTTTGAGTGGCTATCATGCCTCCGTGTTAACATATGACTTTTGAACAATATTAGTGTGGTGACTATCATCACAAGAATATTGATGATTGCTTCAATATTGATATGACTGATTAAAACCTTACCACGTTCATATTGCTTTGGTAATTCTTATACTCATAAGAATACCAATAGCATTCTTTTTAATAATTTAGTTGTTACAAGACCATATTTTGATCTTCTCCTTACACTCAGTTCTCTGTTAATATAGTATCTGTTTTTCCAGTCCAATATACTTCCAAGTATTATTTTGTTTTAGTAAAGATATAACAAATTGGTGAATTAGGCTTCCTTTACTTTGTTTAAAAAAATAAATATTGTTTATAAAAATAAATATTCTTTAGAATGGATTTTAAAATGGACATATTGATTCAGCGAATATGAGGTGTGAGACTGTGAGGGATACGCTGTTCAGCTAAACCTTTTCTTGGACACAAAGTTGAAGAAAAGTTGAGGCTTCCTACAATCTTAACCATTATGGGCAGCCAGGCTTTCAACGTGTTATGTAACTTAATTGCACCCGCACTACCTGGATAATTAACTGCAGAAAAAGTTTTATTAACTCTAGACCAGTGTTACAACCGATCTCGCTTGAGAAATTTAAGCTTGTGAAATGTTGCAGTCCCCAACCAAGTCTACTGCCAAATATGTCGTGCAATTAAGAAAAATCCTCGCCAACTGCGATTTGGGCAAAAAGATAAACTTCACTCTTTAAAAACAGTTTATATAAGGTCTTAGAGATTCCACATTAAAAAAATATTAATTATGGAAAAAACAGACATAGACTTTGTCAAATTGATAAAATTAGTATAGATTTCTTTTCAAGACCTAAATAAATTAGAAAACAGAACTGTAGACAAATTAAAGTGTTTTCTATTAAATAAAACCCTTATAGAACCAATAGAAGTCAGTAGCCAAGTTTCAAGAAAAGAATGCCATGCAGACATAGTGGAACCTTGCATTCTCTAGATTCCTGTAAATATAAAACTGATATATGCAATTTGTGCAAAAGCCAAGCCATATCAAACCTTTATGCCAACAAGCATCTCCAAAAACACCTAGGTATATAGATAAAGCCAATATTCATGTTGTTGAAGACCAGCCTCCTGACTCTGAAACAATTATTAACAGTCAACAAGCTATCAATCAGGTCATAAGCACTTAACCCATCATGACAGAACTTTTGGTGGACAAAGTTGCAAACCATGCAACTTTGAGCTTGATACTGGCACTGCTGTAAGTATTATGCCCCTGGTTACTTTTAAAGTTTTTGATTCAATAGGAAAATAAAAACGACATGAGTCTCATTTTAGCATTCAAACATGTCATTGAGCCATTAGGAATTTGTAAAGTTTTGGTAAAACACAACAATACTAGTGTAAGCAATTTGGAACTTTTTATAACAATAGGAGAATCAACTTCACTTTTAGGATACCCCTGGCTACATGCACTTGGTTTCATATCTCAATTGTTTAAAACATTAACATAGTTGACTCGTCACAATCTAAATTAAAAGAAATTTTAAATTATTTAATAAATTATTTGATAAAGACCTTGGATGTATTAAAAACTTTGAGTCAAGCTTTACCTTAAAAAAGACTTCATGGTGGAGTAGGAGCTTAAGAAACTACAATAGCAAAACATTACCAAGCCGATTAAATTTCAAAGTGGGCTGCACCGATTTTGCCAATACTAAAGTAGAACAGATTATCGAGAATATGTGCTGATTAAAAGGTTGGTCTAAACACCAATGCCTGGAAGTTGACACATATCCCCATCCTATCATTGACAATATGCTTGCTAAATTATCTAGAGGAAAAGTATTTTCCAAATTAGATATGCCACAGGTATATCAATAGGTGGTTATGGACAAAAGCTCAGTTGAAATTCTCACTATAAACACCCATCTTGGCTTATTTGTGGTTAGTCGCCACCCCTTTGCCATTTCATCCGCTCCTGCTATCTTTCAAGGCTTAATGGATAACTTACTTAAAAGTCAAAAAACATTGTTTGCTAATTGGATGGCATTTTAATTACCAGTCCAGATGTCTCTTTCCATTTTAACGACTTAAATAATTTATTTAAATTTTTACTTGAAATGGCATCCTATTAAATCTTGAAAAATGTGATTTTTTTAAAAATCAAGTTGAGTACCTTGGTCATGTCATTAATGAGCTCAGATTTAAGTAAAATCTGGCTAAACTAGAAGCACTATTGGCTGCCCTGCCCTTTCAAATATGGGCCAGCTTCAATCTTTACCTAGACTATTATGGTAATATAGGAAATATACTAATTTACTCCAAAGTCATGCTTAAGCGAGTTTGAATTAATTAAAAAATATTAACTTCAGTAAAGGTTCTTATGCACTATGATCGGTCAAAACCTTTGACCTTCACTGATGACGCATCCACATTTGGCATATGTGCTGTACTTTCTCACCATTTTCCGGATAATACAGAAAAACCTGTCATGTTAGATTCCAGGTCACTGACTGTGAGCAAAAGGAACTAGTCACAATTAGATAGAGAAGCGCTTAGCATTAATTTGTCTATTAAAAAGTTTCACAAGTATATTTTTGGGCGGAACTTTATTATTTTTAGGGATTTTTTTTAGGGATTTTTAATTCCGATAAAAAGCATCTTTAACTTGCAGCCTCACGTCTTAAATGTTGGGCACTCATTTTAGCAGCATATTCTTATGAAATAAAATACAAGCGGTCCAAGGAACAATCCAATGTGGATGCTCTACCATGTCTTCCCATCACAGGCAAAGCAGTGCTGGAGGAAATGTGTTCTGTATTCAACAAAACAATGTATTTCCTTGGTTTAAGTTTTACATTGCACAACAAACTAAGTTAGATCCAGAACTTTACACAATTTACAATTACATAATGGATGGCTGGCCTAACATTAAAAATAAAAATAAAAATAAAAATGACAATGCTATCTCTGAGTGGTTTAAAAGAAAAGAACAACTTAGGATAGAGGAGGATATTGCATCTTATGGGGACTTTGTGTAGTCTTTCCTTATTCTTTACGATCTTTTGTTGTAATATAACTGCATCAAGGCCATGTAGGCATGACAAAGTGGAAACTATTACCAATATTGATTTGTTGGTGGCCTAATATTGATGGCCAGATTGAAAAAGAAGCAAAATCTTGTAGAATTTGCCAATTACAACAGAAAGACCACCCACCCCACCCAAAGTAATGATGCATCCTTGGATTTGGCCAACTGGACCTTGGACCAGATTACACACAGATCTCATGGGTCCATATAGGAATAAAATGTTTCTCGTAACTGTAGATAACTATCTACAGTTACTTGAAATGGCCATGGCCAGAGATACAGGAACTTTATAAAGTGGACACTTTTTCTATAATGCAAGCCCTCAGAGAGTAGTTTGGAAGGTTTGGTTTTCCTGAACATGTAGTATCAGATAATGGGACACCTTTTACCTCTGCTGAGTTTTAGTCTTTTGGCAAGAACCAAGGTATTCATCACTCTAAATCACAATATTTTCATCCGCCTAGTAATGAACCAAGCCAAAAGGTTTGTTGACATTGCCAAGACTCTACTAAGCAAAATAAATAATGTCAGAGACTTAGAGTGGCAAGTTAAAATTAACAAATTCTTATTTAAATACAGGTGTACCCCTCATACCACATTGAAAGCATCCCTTGCAGAACTACTCTTAGGATGATAACTCATAGGATGACTTTGTAAGCTTAACCTTCTATCATTTATCTCAAACATAGCATTCAAAAATAAATATCAAGTGAATCAAGAGGACTTAGCCTGTGCATATAGTCGGATTAAGGCGATATTGTTGCCCGTGACTTTTAAAGTGATTTTGAAAGCTGGATGGGCAGGTAAACAGCACTTCAACCAGTTGAGACCCTTCTATCTGTCCACATCCCTGGCTGACCAAAGCTCAATCATTTTGGATTACACTAGCTCCTCTACCACTCAGCCAAGCACATTGACTGCATAGCCTAGCACCTTGACCGCTCAGCCTAGGACAGATATTTCTCTACCACCAGTAACTGGACCCCATACTAAACCTCAACTTACTAGGAATCTACCAGGCAACAATGCCCCCCACAGAGACTAACAAAAATAGAGGAATATATTGTGTTGACTCATCACAAGAATATTGATGATTGCTTCAATATCGATATGACTGATTAGAACCTTACAACATTATTATTGCTTTGGTAATTCTTATACTCATAAGAATACCAATCGTATTCTTTTTAATAATTTTGTTGTTGTTACCAGACCATATTTTGGTCTGCTTTTTACATTCAGTGCTCTGTTAATTAAGTATATGTTTTCCCAGTCCAATCTACTTCCATGTATTATTTTGTTATAGTAGAGATATAACAAAAAGAAACAACGAACATGTTCATATCAAATAAAAACAATGAGTTAATTCCTTTTCTTTAATATCAATGTAGATCTAAATACCACCATATATTACTCTGTATTCATCATTCACCTTACAAAAACTATTTAAAAAATATAGAATGTTGTTCTTGCTTGCGAGATAATTGGAAAATTGACATCAATGATATTATGTCAAAACTTAACAATTTGCATTTTATGAGCAAATACCCTGCAGCCATTTTCTCAACTCCTTTTACCAAGTCAGCCCATGCTCTGTGATCGAGCACTGCCATATCTAATTTCCTGCTATTGGTTCTATTTTCAAATAAGACATAATTGGTTGAAATTCACTCCACTGTTTATCACTAACCACTTTTGTCAACAAACTTAGACTCCTGATTTAAAATAATAGCTAAATTAAGTTTGAAGATATAATTTAAAGTCATCTTACATTAATAGTAGTGACTGCAACTGTTAAATCATTTTGATTGAATGAGAAAATGAAATAAAATATTTTTATTTCATTTTCCAATTCAATGAATGGGGTTCTGTGAACCCATGAAATACAAAATTATTATGTAATAAATTTTAAAAGACTAGAATCAGAAGTCGGTATAAAATTATTTATTTCCTACATTAATGTTGTATCATTAAACATTAACTAGTGGATTAACTATTATTAATTTCTGAAGTATTAACTTATTTAACATTACTAACATTTGTGTCTTTGCCCTTTGGGAAATGCTTGTCATTTTTGGATATCTTGTTCGTTTTTTTTTTTGTATTTTTAGTACAATTGTTTTATTATCCTCCCTGTCACTCAGTTTAACATTACTATTACTATTGTTTGTTTCTGTTACACCTTCTAAATAACATTAATTCACCTTTATCAATAATAATATCGTCATCAGGTAAGGACTACTCTAAGACTTGCTCCTCCATAGACAATTTTTATAATTAACTAAAAAATGTAGTTTAAAATAAATAAAGCATTTTTACCTTACATATAAAAAGAATTAATATACAGTATATAAAGATATAAAAAAAACATCTATTTTATGCCATCTCTGACCTTTACAGTATCAGGCCTGATAAATTAATTTGCGCTTTCTTTCAAGCTTTGTCTTTTACACTGGTGGAGAAGAGAACATCATCCTCTTTGCTATTACATTGATGATTGCCTTGTAAAAAATATAACAATTTTTGCATTTTTTAAAACTACAGTCAGAAGCCCTGTGATTTAAATGTTTACAATTTGAACTTATTGGCTCACGGCCCCTAATCATTACTAACATTTTTGTTGCTACCAATTTTAAATAAATGAGGAATGTCTTTTTGTAGAACAATGGTTTTTAGAGTAGCTTTTCTCTTCACTACATTTGATTTAAGTGTGGGTCTTTGAGTGATATCAATTTCTTCATTTTTTAAAGTAACAAGGTTTAAATACTTTTCTAGCTACACTCCACGTCACTCATAACTTTGCATAGATGCCAACTACTCCACCCTTACATTAATAATCCCATAATGCCCATCTCTTAATATAAATCACTTCTAACCTATCCTTATCCATTTTAGTTTTGAACTCTATAGCAATATAGTATTTCACGTTTCTTGGAAATTATACACCAACTATTGCTTAAGGAATTAACTCTGCTAAGCATTCACTATTTTGGCACTATCAATTCTCACTTCTAACTGCTCATGATATAAGATAAAAACAAATTGAATGTCTCTATAAACACCTTTAAACTGAGTATTTGAATTTTTGAGGCTTTGAACAACTTAATATATTTTTTTGGATTTTTTTTCATTGTCCACTATAACTTTTTCAAAGTCTTTCTTATTTTTATTTGGCATGCCAAATAGAGGTATTTGTTGTAGACTATCCGTTTCATTATTGGAAGTGAAAATTTTCCACCATCTTGAAACTGAGGTGTTGTTTTTCACTTTTTTTTTTTTAAAAAAAAAAAAACCCACATAACTTGGCAAAATCAATAATTAACATAAGTTACCACCAGGACTAACATTTCTATATCGACCACAAAAGTATCTAACTTTATTAAGATTGGTATCATGTTTATATTATGTTTGAAAGATCTTTTATCATTTAATAATCAAATTTTAGACCAATTTTCCTTCAGAGGTGAGAAAAAATGTCAAATTTAAATATTGGCAACTGAAATTATTAGAAACAACGATTGAGACCATATTAGACTAACTTGTAAATAATGGAACAATAGAAATATAAAATGGATAAAATAAATCTAATATATTATAATGCGGAAAGTTTGTTTGTTTGTGTTTGTATGTTTGTTTGTTAGCATTCAGTAGTGAGGACATACATTTACATTGTCTTCTTAGAGACATTGGCCATAATTTTAAATAAGTAATTTGGCATGTGGGTAGGTTCCGTCGTGTAGATAAGACATTGTAAATAGACTTTTTGTGGTGGGGTGATGGGTGGGAAATGACTGAACTGTTTAACATATTTCCCAACATGGCACAAACTTGAAATTTGACATGTGGGTAGATTGTATAGTGTAGAGTATAGAAAATAAAAATATTTTTTTTTTTTGGGTGGAGGGGGGTCCTGGGCAATGCTAGGTCCCATTCAAGGCAACACCGGGGTACTTCAGATAGTTATTTTGTAAAACTAAAAATGTGTTTTTAACTTTTATTTTTTTTAGGTATTAAAATTTTTTGGGAAAAAATAATTAATTAAAAAAATAAAAAAAAAAAAAAAAAATATTGATTTTCAGATAGTAAATATTAAAAGGTATTTGTAATCTTATAAATAAAATTTATTAAAGGTATGAAATGCTTCTTTATTTAGTTAATAGGCTTCCCTTGGGTAAAAATTATTATTATCAGGAATTTCAAGCTAAAAAAAAAACACCAGTTATTTACAATTTAAATTACATTTATATTCATGACTTACAAATTATATATGAAGAATTGTTAGCATTATTTAATGTTTTAAATAAATGAACTTGAATAATAGATTTAGCTAAATAAAACTAAACTAAACTTTAAATGAACTCGAAAAGACAACATGGCGTAAATTCAATAGTTTTAACGTAAAACAAACTATTTAATACATAGAAAATAATCAAAGTAATAAAAGTTTTAGAATATTTTATATTCTCCTGTTAATACCGATTGATGTCAGCGTTTATAATGAATTAGGCTAAACCGAAATTTATTAGCGTTTCTCATCTTTGTAATTACACGAGATTAACATTAGACAGGTAAAATAATGATTACCCAATAAATAATGTTGTAATTAAATTTTCTTTACATCAGTATTAGCACCAACAATGAAATACGATATTTGAGATTATGCATAAACAGTATGTATATATATATATATATATATAT
>PXIH01S0041380.1:0-10392 GCA_003024985.2 Euperipatoides rowelli
CTACCTTATCAAAGGCTTTTTGAAAATCTAAGAAAATTAGAAGCCAGAAATACCAATAGTAGGTACAACCTTCGAAGGCAAAGAAACCAACCCAACGTTTCATAGAACAGTTCTAAAAAAAAAAAATGAAGAATAATCTAATGATCTAAAATATTTCATTTTAATTTAAATTAATTTAATCATCTGTTTGTTAATTGTTTTAATAATAATTTTATAGCTAACAGTATCACTGCATAATCATTTGACTATTAGTTCATAAAATGATTGGTCATTTGTTTATTAAGATAACCAATAGGGGGAGGAAAGTAGTTAATAAAGTAGTTGGATATAAGATGGCATATGGACTTGATGTATTTTATTACATAGTGCAAACACATTATTATCCAGAAGATAATACTGGTAAGAAACATTTATAATTATACTAGATAGTATCTTTAAGATGTAAATTAGCATATAACATATAGATTCACAACAAATGTTAGAATTATCTTCTGTAGTATCAATAAACTCCTCCCAACACTCATCCAAATTAAATTTAAAAGTTACTTTTTTGTCTTGCATTATTAATTATTGCATTATGTTGATCTAATAGATCGTAACCTATAATAATCTGAAAATAACTATTAGAAAAGAATGGTGCTATGCAAACTGGTTGTAAAAATTTTATTTTTCCTATCGTGAGAGGAGCAACCATTTATAATCTATCAGTGATTGTTTTGATAAGGGAGAGCATAGAGTTACCTCTCTTTTACAACATTTGATTCGGTTATTTTTAAAGTATTATTGATCCACCACCGAAAACTGAACGCCAATATCCAATAGTGTCAGTAAATTCAATAATTTTTATCACCGGCTTATCTTTATACCGTTTTACAAACTTTATTGTTGTAGTCTTGGGTTTTGTGTAAGTCTGATGTTTAGATTCGCCTTCCTGTATTTGATTCATCACATTTACTGCTGAACTACTCTTTTCATTACTGTGACTGCGCCAGCGTGTCTCAATATCAGACAGAACATTCTCAAAAAATTCTTGAACTTTATTTTCAATAACATTATTCGTATTATGATTTTGTTTAATGTTTTCTCTATTGCTAATAACTTTATTATATTGGACAGCGGGATCGCTTTGATTTAATAACTGCCATAAATTATGTTATGAATTGAGATGGAAAATCTAAATCGTTACTATTACAATTTTCTACTTTTGACATATCTTGTTTATGGACACCTGAACGAGAAACATGCCTACTCTGACCTTTAGCCTCATTCACATTATATTCACAAGACTCAGCAAGTCTTAACGACTTAGCACTCATCTTGTAACCTGAAATAAACTTTTTTTATGGGATTATTATCAGTCATGATATGGGTTCCTGAGCTATTTTTAGTGTGCACTGCTCCCCAATCCGTGGAACCTAAGGGTGGAGAACTCTGGCATTTAAAGCCATGCTGCCTGCATTATTTGCTACTATCGTTGGATTTGACACATTTTGAACTGGAGACGTTTGCGCGCTTAAAGCTACGTTGTCCGCCTCACGTTTTCTGCAAAAATGTTCAATATGGCCATTTTTCCACAATATCTACAAATAATTGGATTGCCTTTAGCAGGTGGAGCAGACACTTTACAATTGACAAATTACTTCATACCCAACTTTAAATCCTCAAATTGCCTATCTAGATTTTACGCTAAGCTAATACTTGTGGCACATTGTTCATTTAGTCTAACTTGATCTTTTAGCTATTTTCCATGGATATGGCAAAATCAACTGCTTCCTGGAAACCTCTGGTATTTGCCGTGATTATTTCCTATCTAAGGTAAGGTAGAAGTTCATCTTTAAATTGTTCATAGAGGTTATTCTCGAAATCTAACTGAGAACATGGAGGAGGAGGTCTAAGTGGCTCAGCCAGGGCTGCTAAACAAAATTACTTTTTCACCAGGAATTTGTATACATTCTTTGAACAATTTTTTTAGTTCTTTTTTACTTGGTTTTAAAGAAAACATCCTAATTAGCTTCCTTAATCTATCCCTTAAACCTAAGTTTATTTGGTTACCCAGCCCTGAAAATTATAAACTCCTGGCTCTACCCTGTCTCTTACTCTCTAGTATTGATTACAGCGGTGCTCAGGCCATTTATACTCATCAAATAATGCCTGAAACTTAATCACAAACCTTTCCCCTCCAAACATATCCTCGGGCAAGTATTAAAATGGTGCTAGAGTAGCAATTGGATCTACACCAACTCGAGTCAACCATTCTAAAGGCATGACACAAACTGTACTTGACGGAGGAATCAAATTATCAGCCTGATTTGTCCTAAATGATTCTGAACACTTACTCGCTGCCAAAGGTGGTGACGGTTCAACTTTAACAGCAGATGTGGGCACTTTTAACAAATTATTGTCCTGTAAAACCTCTTCCCTACCTAGAAATTGATTATTACTAGTATTTATATTATAAATGGATTTGATAGGAGTCACAAATTGATAAGCTGCCACTTCATTTCTCTGTAAAACTATCCTGCTTAAACTTAACGATTTTTCTAGCTCGCTCATTCGTTTCATCATACCTTCAATCATATAAACCAATTCATGTCCATTATTAGATCTAATGTTTTGATTAGAAACTAATCTCTTCATCACACAAAGGCTCATCTACTCGTTTTTTTTTTAAAAATATCATCATCACCTAATAAATCAGGATCATTATCCTCCTGAATATTGACTAATGACCCACTAGATACCATTTTAAAATCACAGGTAAGTAATTTTATGCTACTAAAATCTATTATTAAATAATGTATTTCTTAAAAATTATATTTTCTTAATCAGGAAGAAATGTTTCTCTTTATATTTAACAAATTCAATATTCATAAAAAATAGTTTGTGTTGGAGTTTCTTAATTCGGACCACATATCAACAGTAAAAAAATATTTGTAGCCTACTAAAAAAAATATAAACATTTGTTAGCCAAATAAAAACATATACTTGACTAACTACCGTCAACCGTGGTAACTTTAACCCTTTGCATTTAACTTTGACCCAAGTGTAAAAAAAGATTAGTTTTATTGCAGTGCTTCAATTTATAGACCAATGCTGATGTTTCTGGTACCAAAAGATAGGTAGCAGCACTGGCTTCAAGAATTAGTCANGCAATAATAAACCCAGTAATAATAATAATAATACAGCCTTCAGAACTAGCATATTTCCAAAATGTTGGAAATTAGGTCTTATTTTATCTAAATACAAAAAAAGGAAACAAAAATAGTTTAGACAATTACAGACCAATTACAATGTTATCAAATCTGTCTAAAATATTATTAAGAGAATGATTCTTAACAGAATAAGATTACATAATATAAAACATAATTATTTTCCTGACAATATACACGGTTACATAAAACATAGATCTACAATCACAAACCTTAATCAAATAACTTATGAGATTTTAAGCTGTTTAAATAACAAGATTCCCATAGATATAATTTATATAGATTTAAATTCGGCTTACGAAACCATTAAACATGAAGTCATTTATGAATGCTTATATAGAGGTGGTTTTCCAGGATATCTAATCAGATTAATAATGAGCTATTTAACCCCTTCCCATCTGACAAAAATGTTAGCTTTGTGCCAATTTATCTCCATTATTTTGATCATTTTAACCTTGTTTTTATTGTCTTATAAAATTATAAATTTTTATGTAAATAAATAGTACTATATACCATTATAAAGGTAATGAAATAGTCTNCAAAATGTTATATTGGAATTTTAATTTATTTTAAATTTTGTCTATAAAAACACAGTCTACATNCTGGTACCAAAAGATAGGTAGCAGCACTGGCTTCAAGAATTAGTCAGTGTTTTAGTAGTTCATGATTCTGCCACCAAAGCAGCACTAGTCAACTGTGTGTATTGCTGATGTTAAAGATTTATCAATTTCACATACAATTAAAACTGTAAAAGCTAGCAAAGACGAGGTAATGATTAATTTGTTAAATATAAACGCACACAGGATGGATAATATAGAGAACTCAAATAACGTAATAGACCTTTCTAGTAAGACAAAACATATAAGGAAGATTCAGTCAATAGAAAAGAATAATGTTATTATCAACAATTCAGAAAATCAAACAATCGAGGAAAAATTCACTGTAAATCAAAATATAGTTATTGAAATGGAAAAAATAAGTGAGAAAATTGAAGCGCAGAAAAATAGCTTTAACAAAAAACTTAACTTCATCGAAAGCAGAATTAAACACATAGAAGAATTAAATAATCAAATCAATTTATGTTAAAATAAGGAGGATTCACAAACCTTAAATCAAATTAATACAAACAAGATATCAAAGCCTAATTTTAATGTACAAAATATGAAAAATATCAAAGATGAAACTGTACAGAAAGCAGAAAAAGATAAAATAATTAATAAAATACGAACTATAACTTATGTAAACTACAATTATACTTATCAGAGCTTTGAAATGTTCATATCAGGAGTAAATGGAAAGTGGAATATTGATCTATTTCTGAGAGAGATATCTAGTTATATCGATCCTAGAGATGATATAATTTGCCATCAGTTAAAATCCAAATCCAAAATATATAAAAATTTCTATTTGAAATGTAATAGAGTGTCCTTGAATAACATTAAAAATGTAAAAAGATGGAATTACAATGTGAATTTTTCTCTGTTTAACCCTTTCCACTCCAATGGCGATTCTNAATCTATACATTCATTATAATTTTTAAAACATTAAAATGTAAAAAATATTTAATTAAATGAAATACCGTATATCTTGAAAAAAAAAAGATTAATGAAAATATCTTCTTATGACCGATAAAGGTGTCGTCCGACAAAGTGTCACATACCATTATGACCGAAATATCGGTCATCTGAGGTTAAGGGGTTAAGTGACAGATATATTACGATAGAAATTAACGGTGAAAGAACAAAGTATAATTTGATAAATACTGGATTTCCACAAGGTGGGCATTGTCTTCTTTTCATTTTAATATAGTAATAAGAGATATAGCTGTAAAGCATAATAAACATATATTAGTTTATGCTAACGACATAAAAATGTATGGTACAGTGGATAATATAAAAAGTCAACAAAGTCTGCAAATCAATCTAAATGATTTAAGTAATGATTGTAATAAGAGAGGATTCTCATTAATATGAACAAAACTTCAGTACTACATTTAGGAAAAAATAATACAAGATCTAATTACTTTTTAAATGGTGATAAAATTAAAACTGTAAAAATACATAAAGACCTAGGGTTGATATTTGATGATGAATTTGACTTTGATAAACATATTGATTCAATTTGTAATTCCATAAATAGTAAATTTGGATATATAAAACAAAACATAAAATATATCACTGCTGATCTTTTTCACATGATATGCACATCATATTTACAACCTATCATAGATTATGGCTCAACAATTTTTCAATTGCATAAAAAAAAGAATAGAGTTAAATTAGAAAAAATATTTAGAAAAATGACAAAAAAAGTTATAGGATTTAAACAATTAAACCACGTTAATAGATACAACAAACTGAAATTATTGTCATCTATACAGTGAATTCTAAAAAATGATTTAGTATTCATGTTCAAAGAGATAATATTACTTAAAAATACTAACAATCTCTTTAAATTAAATAACAGACCTAATAAAAGAACACATATTTTCACTGTTGCTGTACAAAATAAGGGTAATAAATATAAATATCAATCTTGTGATGAAGCATAAAACAGTGGAACAAAATTCCTAAAGAACTCCTGACAAGTACTTTGGGAAATTTCAAAATCAATATTGAAGCACATATAAGAGCGAAGTGTCAANATGATGTCGATAGTTAATAATTAGCGTTGTTGGGCCATACAATGAGAGATGGGGAGTAGAAAAATATAGAAGAGTTGTCGGAGCTGAAAACTTACGTACGAACAGATGTGTTGTAGTATACTGTCTGGCATTGGGGTATGGGATTAGTGTTTATTCACCATGATTTCTGTATTGTAGTATTTAGTTAATATTTTGAATAGGGGTTAGAGAAATTAGATTTTATATAGTCTTGTTATGTAATAAATCTATGTAGTATATCTGTAATCATATAATCTAGTCAACATATTGTATGATTAGATTAACACTGTATAATCACTAGCTTAAATCTTTTAAATTGTAAATAAAATAAATAAAAGAAAACATAACCAAAAATCTAACTAATAGAATAGGCCTATTTAAAAAACCAAAAAAAGTTGGTCCAAAAAATATAAAAAATGACTCTTACTATTATGGGGATGATTTAGATCAGTTCATCAATAATAAATATAAAGATGAAATGACTTTTGATAAGCAGATATCATAATATTTTTAACGTTGAAATTGATCAAGATTTTGCTTTTAACTTTGAAATTACAGAGGAAATGATTGATGATGCTATAAACAACTTAAATATATATGCTCCTCCTGGCCCTGATTCAGTTGGTCTTGATTTATATAAAATATATTAAATGACAACCTTGCTGGATCATATGACATTGTAGCCTAAACCAATCTTATTTTTTTCTAATCAATAAAAATGATAATAAAGATATGTCAAAAACTGTTCTNAATGATTCTAGGCCAATAAGTATAGAAAATGTTGATCAAAAGATTTTTACGAAAATATATAACACATTTTTTATTAAAAAGGCCGCTAGACTTCTAAATCCTTTTTTATTTGCAGCAAAGGGTAAATCTATTCAAACCCTTTGTTCTATTTGACTGAAGCAATAGACACAATTTCTAAATTAAGAAATAAAGAGGTGATTTTATTTATTGTTGATTTTACTCAGTCATTTAATGTGTCACTGAAATATATCTCTGAAAGAATAATAGAATTAATTGTGAATGATTCAGGTATACTTTGTGACGCCTGTAATTCATGGTTTCATCCCGATTGTCAAAATGTCTCTAAGGCTCAATACAATTATTTGTCCGGCTCATCTGATCTTTGGTACTATGTATTATGTAAACCTTCAGTTAGAGAGAAATTGGATATATCTCGCAGAATGGACATTGTGTCGTCAACGATGAATTTTTCATTTGCAGAATTTGATTAAAAAATTATTAAAATTTAAAAATAAGATTTCAAGCAATATAAAATCAATTAACGACAAATCTCCAGTTGTAAAACTAAGATAGGTTTACTTGAAAATCGATTTGACTCAATATGTGGGGAAGTTCAAAATATATCAAAAGAATATCAATCATTGTCTATAACTAATAGGCCTAACTCTGTTTTATTAGAGTGTATTGAAGCTATTAAGGAAGATATGTCAGATGTGCAGGATAAAATAATAGATGTAAATAAGATAGATAAACAAATTTCATGGTCAATGGATAGAGCATATAGAAGGAAAAATGTAATGATTTCTGGTTTCCCCGTGGCTTCAGTGAATGATACTGCTGATATTTAATGAATTGTGAATTTATTTTTGTTTGGCTTTTACAGACAGAGACTTTAGTTTACGTCGAATTTTGACTCAAAATGATAAAGGCTTGATAAAAGTATATTTTAATAACATTGAGGATAAATGCATTTTTTATAAAAAATACAGAATGTTAGTCTATTCACATCTTATATTTAAACAATTGAATTTTTTTCTTGACAAAAATAAGACAGATAGAGACAGGGGAATTTCTTCTAAGGAAAGAAATAAAGGTAAGAATTGAGCAAGGAGAGAAGCTAAAAATTTATAAAGGTGAAATTATTAAAATAGATGAAAATCACCTTGCTAATTCTTTGGCCGTGTTTCAATTGATTTAATGCCGACTCTGACTCTCACTCCCACTTTGACTCCGACTTTGAGTATGACTTTTGAATTGAGACAACTACAGAGAGTGTACACTTCTAGTATACTTACATAGAGTCAGTGTAAGTATACTTAGATTGCACTGACATCTTATGGCAGTTTGTGAAATAAAACCACAACCAGAAACCATAGGGCATTATTTATACTGTAATTTTTTTTTTAAGATTATTGTAAGAATTAAATTTTATATATNTTTTTTGGTGGAGTGGTAGGATCCAAAAGTTCGGAAATGTGTGGAGTGGAAAGGGTTAAGAGTAATCTGAATGAAAAAGACATTGTTGATAATAAGATGTCGTATAAAGAAGAAACTTAAGACATGTTTCCAACTAAAACAGCCATGAAGCCTCCACAAACAAAACGACTAATCAGTACTGAAATAGATCAAAATATAAGGATTTGTGAGACAGAAGGCAACAATGTATTAAAAACTGTTTTGGATACGCCTGTGTTACAAAAACCTAGTGAATAAAGTTCAGTTGTTTATTCAAAAATGAGTATGAAGTAGAGAGTTATAATAACCAATCTATCACATTACTGGTCTTAACTAATCAAGAGCTAGGGACAGTACAAACTATCGGGATGGAAACAGTTAAAGATTTTGAAAGAATAGCTCTAAATGGATACATTCCTTTAAGTAAATCTAGTGCGAAATTATTAAATCTATCAGTGATTAATTCCGATATGTTGGCACTACAAAGTAATGATATCAACATTTTCATTGATTTAACATTTTTTCAAAATTTATGCCAAAAATAATCAATAATTGTGAATCAGTAAATGATCAAGATATTAATAAGCAATATATGTTGATAGGTAGGCCTACTGATATATATCAGGATCAAAATATAGCACATAATAGTAAATTTAACNTAGTCAATTTAGAAAAATCAAATAAAGTTGTTATCAAAGAAATAGAATTTACACAAGATATTCATCGTTCAAAACAGAATATAGACATCGTAAAATCAACAGTTGCTAAAGTAAGGTTGGATGCAAGTTTAAGTCAAAATGAACCAAGGATATCAAGCTTTGGAAGAAAAATAAAGGTCCCAAGATATAGATTACTGGATAATAAACTTAACCATGTCAGATAGCAATTAAACAAAGAGAAAAAAAGCAAAAATTTGTAAAAATAACCATATATCAATACTGTACAGAAATGTAAATTCAATTGTCAATAAGATAGATGAGCTAAATACATGTTTAGTGATACATAAGCCTGATTTAATAATATGTATAGAAACATGGTTGAATTAAAAGATTTGTAATAATGCTGTAGCTTTGTCAATTGATTATATGATCAGAATCGATAGAAAACATAAAAAAGGTGGAGGTATTTTAATCTACATAAAAAACATAGTTGATTTCTACCAACTGTATATCAAGAAAAATATTGGAATAGAGTAATTATGTAACTTAAAAGAGTTTTATATATAGTAATTTATAGACCTCCAAATTTCATAAAAGAAAGAGATGTAGAACTATTAACGAATTTGGAAGAGATTTTATTTTAGTCATAGCTAAGAATGTAAAATATACACAGTTAGTGATAATAGGAGATGTTAATACACCGCTAATCGATTGGAGCACGGTTCTGCTAATTATCCATGTGGGTCTTTCGGGGCAAACTTTCTAGAGTTTTGCTTCCAAAATAATTTGTCTCGGTTGTTTATGAAACACAATAGGCACGTAAGGGCAGCACTGCATTACTTGATGTACTGTTAGTTTCAAACGAGAACTTGGTAGAAAAAATTGAATATCATAGTCCGTTAGGCAAAAGTGATCACATGGTAATGACTTTTCTAATAAAACTTGAAAATAATAATAAAAAACATAACTTTCTATAATGATACCTATAACTTTAATAAAATGAATTATGTAGAAATTAATAAAGCATTATATCAAATTGATATCAATATTTATAATAATGAAGATTTTGAAAGAGATCTACTAAGAGTTTTAGGCCTAAAACAAATTTTCGAAATAATCCATGATAACACACCGAAAATAAATAAAAATGTTAACTCATCACATAATAATAAAAAATGGATTAATAAATTAGTAAACATGTGTCGAACAAAAAATAGATTATTCAAGATTTATACAAAAAAAATAAAAATACAATAAACTAGGCTCTATAACTTACAAAAAAGCTAGGAATAATCTAAATAGTCATTAGACTTAACAGGAAAAATTATGAATATAACCTATTGAAAAATGGAAATAGAAACAATCTTTTTTAAGATTCTTAAAAAAAAAAGTTGTAACTTAAAGAAATTAAACTCCTTGATAATATAATCACTGATGATGAAACAAGTGGTAATCTGTTTTTAGAACAGTACACATGATTTAATAACATTACCTCCAACGTAATAGCTTGTAAAAACTAAATGAAGAAATAATATGGTATACTAACTATCATGAAATATATAATTTAAAAACTTAAAAACACTTTTACTGCAAAATTAGACACCTTGCCATATTTTTTTATCAAAACCTTCGCTCACTTTTTTGCTGAATTATTAGT